>CM046447.1:40740616-41028076 GCA_025506515.1 Flaveria trinervia
CTGAAGTTCAAGTCTGAAGACCAAGTGCTGAAGTTTCAGTAGTTTGTCACAACAGCTGAAGAGTACTTCTTCAGTAGTTGTGTTTATCAGTAGTTTTATATTTTACTTTCAGTAGTTTTGTAAAATGACTGAAGAACTTGTTCTTCAATCGTTGTAGTTTCAGTAGTTTCTTATCAGTAGTTTTGTAATAAGTAAACACTTAGCTTCATGTAAGAAGATGTCAGCTGCTTGACATCTTCAGTAGTTTTAGTGTTTCAGTAGTTTGTTAAATAACGGTTAGATGTCACTATCAAGTGACATCAGCCTACGTCATCTTTCCTTATATAAGGAAGAATGACCTAAATTGTATTTTTGCGAAAGCCATGCCAAAGCGTGTGTGATTGAATGAAATATTCCTTTTGCAAAACTTTCTCTCTCTATAACTAATTCTGTTCATTGCTATATCTTTGGTATTCTTGCTCGAATTGAGCTATTTGGTACTCTATTCCGCTGCTGAAATCATTCGAATCGATCAAACTAGATGCTGAGATCGTAGTACATGTTACCAACTATAGTTGGTGATAAATGGTAAGTCAAGGACATGTGCTAACTACCATATCTCAGATAATACTTTATCAGAGATACCTTAAACTATAGTGTTGTAGTATACGTTAGTTATAGGATCCCAATGGTATTAATGTTATCCGGCTGTATGTAGTATTATATATAGTTTGTCATTGTAACTCTAAAAGATAAGCTTGTAAGAGTCTTGTAATATTTGAGTTAAGAAGCATATATGCAAGTACCTTGAAATTACTTTTTGTGTTCTTTATTACTTACTATATTATGATCAGCTCTTATTGACTCTATCTTCATCCGAGTGTTGTTCAAGTGAGTTGCGAGAAAAACGAAGTGCTAAGTGACTTTAACCAATCCTACAATTGGTATCAGAGCTTCTTAGACTCTTGATTGCATGATCTAACCATCAAAATCAACTTATTTTTCACTCCTCCTTACAAGTCACTCACTCAAAATGGCCCTTAACAAATCTGAAGTAAAGATGGGAACTATGACAAAGGCTCCCATCATTACTCCTAAAAATTTCAGGTCTTGGAGTAGAAGAATGGAAGGCTTCATCAGATACCAAGACAACAAGATGTGGAACTCCATTGTCAACGGCCCGTATAAGCCAAAGGTGGCATCACCTGGTGGAATTGGTGCCATGATAGAAAAAGCTGTTGAAAACTACTCTGACGAAGACCGAAAGAAGACAGACATCGACATCAATGCTATGACCATTTCATGACTGCAATACCAAACTCCATCATGGTGGGGTTTGAGCATTGTAAGTCTGCAAAGGAATTGCTTGATGCTCTTGCTCAGATGTACTCAAACTTAAACGACTCAAATAAGGACTCACTGAAGCAGCAGTTCGAGAACTTCACTTATATTGCTGGAGAGACCCTCAGCCAGCAGTATTTCAGGTATATGTATCTTATTCCTCTCTTTAGTCTGTGAAGTTCACTCCTGAACTCAGAGATCTCATGAGAAAGTTCATGAGTGCTCTTCCAAATGAGTGGACATTTTATTTTGTCTCTATCAAGAGGACAGAGAACTTGAACACTCTTACTATGAATGAACTTTACGGCATCCTTGATGGATATTGTTTAGAGATGGAAAGTAAGAAGGGCCAACAAGCAAGCCGACCTGTGAGTCTCCTACTAGCAACGCTTTAATAGTTGCAGAAGGCTCAGAACCCCCACAACCTTAGCGGTACCTGACTTACCAGCAGCCATCCTGCTCTTCTGGATCTTACATCACTTTTCCTGAGACTCCAAGGTCTCAACAGACTCAACACAACTCAGTTCAGGAAAGTTGTGCCTTTGTCTCAGGAAGTGGACACACCGGTGATTTTCAAAATTGTTTTGATGATCTTGAATGTTTTACTCTAGACGATGTAGAGTATGTGTACATTGTCCAATAGATGGCTCTTTCTGAATAATGGTGTTGCTGGAAATCCTCAACAAAATAGTGTTGCTAAGAGGAGAAACATGACACTTATTGAGGCTGCTCAAACTATGTTAGCTGATTCAAACTACCTCTAACTTTTTGGGCAGAGGCAGTTAGCACCGCATGCTATGTGCAAAATAGAGTTCTTATAGTTAAGCCACATGGAGAAACCCCTTATGAGCTATCGAACAAGAGCCTACCGTTCATTGGCTTTCTAAGTCCTTTGGCAGCAAGTGTACAATACTTAACATAAAAGACAATTTAGCAAAATTTGCTGAAAAGTAAGATGATGTTATCTTTGTTGGATACTCTTCTAGCTCCAAAGCCTATAGAGTATACAAAATTAAGAATCAACAATTTGAGGAGTCATCCAATGTAGTTCTTAATGAGCACACTC
This sequence comes from Flaveria trinervia, assembly GCA_025506515.1. Classification (NCBI taxonomy): domain Eukaryota; kingdom Viridiplantae; phylum Streptophyta; class Magnoliopsida; order Asterales; family Asteraceae; genus Flaveria; species Flaveria trinervia. Next base: position 40,743,003 of record CM046447.1, read on the forward strand.
CTTGTGTTAGGAGGAATTGCCCTGATCATATCTTTGATTTAGAATTGTTTCGAAACTATTCTAAACCTTCTTGTGAGAATGTTTCAATTGGAACAGGTACTCAAAATGATGTTGATACTACTGTTGATGATCAACTGATTGAGCTACCAGGACCTCTTCCAAATTCTCCAAGAGCTACAATAAATGAAGCTTCCACCATTCACAGATCTGACAGCTTAACCATATCAAGGAATAGTGAAGCTTCAACAAGGGAATCACTTGGTGTGCATCAAAACACATGAGGTGATCCACCACAAAACTAGGCAGAAGGAAGTAGTGTTCTGAAGGAACAAGAAACTGTTAATACTACTTCACAACCAACCATTGATGATATTTCTCATTCATTCAATCAGTCCTCATTGAATGACTTTGAAACAACAGCTAGATAGAGTGTACCAGTTCCTGACCAGAATATGTCCAATCTGGATCTATCTCTGCAACTGGAAGTGATTCCTCGCCTTAGGATTCATAACACTCATTCAAGTGAGAACATCATAAGGGATGTCTCTAAAGGTGTGAGAACAAGAGGGCAGACTCATCATGGGAATGTCTGCTTATACTCATGCTTTTTATACGAGATGGAACCCAGAAGGTGGAAGATGCATTAAAAGATAGTAGCTGGCTTGAATCGATGCAAGAGGAGCTGCTTCAATTCAAGAGACAGAAGGTATGGAACTTATGTTCGCTACCGTCTGGTCAAGTACCTATAGGCACTAAATGGGTTTTCAGAAACAAGAGAGATGATAAAGGCTTGATCATCAAGAATAAAGCAAGACTTGTTGTTCAAGGATACACCCAAGAGGAATGAATCGATTATACTGACGTCTTTGCACCTGTTGCAAGACTTGAGGCAGTTAGGATCTTCCTTGCTTATGTTGCATCCAAGGACTTCACTGTTTACCAGCTTGATGTCAAGTGTGCCTTTCTATATGGGGATATAGATAGGGAAGTCTATGTGTGTCAACCTCCAGGATTTGAAGACCAAGAGTACCCCAACTATGCGTGGAAATTGGATAAAGCTCTATATGGGCTGCACCAAGCGCCTAGGCTGTGGTATGAGACTTTGTCTCAGTTTCTTCTGAAGAATGGCTATACTAGAGGTACCATTGACAAGACTCTCTTTATCAGAAAGTATGGAAAGGACATTTTGCTTGTTCAAGTCTATGTTGATGACATCATATTTGGTTCTTCAAATGACCAAATATGTAAGGACTTTGAAAGCATTATGAAGAGAAAGTTTGAGATGAGTTCCATGGGAAAAATGGACTTTTTCCTTGGATCTCAGGTGAAGCAAATGAAGGAAGGGTTTTTCATTAATCAATCTAAGTGTGTTTCTGACATCTTAGAAAGATTTGAGATGAAAGATTTTAAGCATGCCAAGACACCCATACCCAGGAATCACAATCTTTGCCTTGACCTTGATGGAGAGGATACTGATCACATCAGTATAATGTAATTATTGGTTCTCTGATGCATCTCACAGCCGGAAGACCTGATATCATGTTTGCTACCTGCATCTGTGCAAGATATCAGGCTGTTCCAAAGGTGTCTCATCTAGCTGCTTTTAAGAGAATCCTCAGATACCTTAACGGAGCACCTAAACTAGGTCTCTGGTATCCTAGAAACAAGGATTTCAATCTTTATGGATATTCTGACAGTGACTATGGCGGCTACAACATTGACAAGAAATCCACATCAGGAGGATGTCAATTTCTTGGTGGAAGGATCATCTCATGGCAATGCAAGAAGCAATCTTGTGTCTCTATATCAACTGCTGAAGCTGAATACATTGCTGCTGCTAGCTGCTATGCTCAACTGCTATGGATTCAAAATCAGATGTTAGACTATGGATTCAACTTTATTAGTACTTCTATCCATATTGACAACAACAGTGCTATTTCCATTACTGAAAATCCGGTGAAGCACTTTAAGACAAAGCATATTGACATCAGGTACCATTTTATTAGAGATATTCATTAGAAAAATCTGATTAAGCTAATCAAAGTTGACTCAAATGAACAATATGATGACTTGTTCAGTAAAGCTTTTGATGAACATAGATTCAAGTATCTCATCACAGCTATTGGGATGATAAACATTGATTAGCCTACCTCTTTTGAAAACCTTTTAATATGTAATGTCTTATGTCAATACAATTTCAGCCCTGTTACAAAAGATCTCTCTGAAATTTTCTATGTATAATTTTCTTCCGAAGAGAAATTAAGCCTCGGAAGCCATTTTCATATCTTCCGAAGCAAAAATTTCTCAAAGGATAATTTTTTTCTCGGAAGAGTTTTTGGTCTTTGAAGAAGCGATTGATGTCATATCAGATCTACTTCCGAGGCTTAGACTCACTCTCCATTCGTAAAGCACTCCTAACCTTCGAAAGCAAAGTCTTTGCTTTGGAAGTAAGAATTGCCTTCGGAAGACAAATTTCCTTCGGAAATGTTTTATATTCAGAAGACAGATTTTATTGTGTAACGGAAATCTCTTGGGCCCCACATTGTAATAAGCAAAGATTTTTTAATGATGTCGGATTATTTAACTGATTTTAACCTTACCGCCACTATCATTTCTTTCACTAAAACATCACATCACCTTATCATAACCCCCGTTATACCTTTCCACCCTCTTTTAAATAATCCCAACTACTCATTTTCATTTTCTTACTTGCAATTTTTTACTGCCCTAAACATTTTCTCCACTCCAACTTTACCCAAGCTCAAATTCATCCTCATTCACCTTTCTCCAATGGCACTCAACCCTCAGCACAACCAAGTCGCACTTCTTGATTCATCAAGAGATGCTGACTTCTCTAAAATCATCTCCTTTCTCACCCAATCATCTTACTACACAGCCCTTACTGTTAACCCCACTGTTTACTCCAATCAAATGGCCGAATTTTGGGAAAATGGTCAAGTAGAAACCCTAAATGGGATTCGTGACTAAGGTCAAGCATTTGTGGACAAGAGTTGGTCATTACTGAACAACTTATCAGGGAGCATCTCAAGCTTCATGATGAAGGAGCTCCTACTGAATTTCCCAAAGCAAATTTAGACAACACTCATATCCTCATAGGATATGGTCGAGATGTGAGCAGGTCGACACTCTACAAGTAAAACTTCTCCTACAATCGGAAGTTCCTCTTGTATGTTGTTCTCCACTGTCTGTCCAACAAATCTGGGGGATGGGATCAAATCCCGTATGAACTAGGATGCTTAGTTCAAGGATTGGTGAGAGGCGTCTGCTTCAATTACTAAAGATTTGTGTTCACCAATCTGATTGGGAATCTTCAAAGGGAGACATTCTTTATGTATCCCCGGTTCATTCAACACATAATCAACTGTGAGTTGGAACAGAGTACGCTTGTCTGTGAAGCTGCTCTAACTGTCCCTCACATGAGGCCTACCACTTTTAAGACTTTGAAGAAGGTGTCGACCAACTTCACTGGAAGGTACACTTCTCTACTTCAAGGTATGATTGAGCGCATAGCTCCTGGTGACATCCATGTTCACCGCACAGGTGATGAACCCACACCAGCAACCACCTTCACAATGCTAACACTGCCTTCTCTACCCATCACCATCACATATCAGAGAGGCCCTAAATGAACCCTTGTTCAATATACTCTGAACAAGACTATAGTGGAAACATGGGCTCCCACTCAGTCTGAGGTCTCACAATCCTTCTCATTCGACCTCAATTTTGGTTTTTGAGTCTCCACAGTCTCAAACCCATGAGCCCGACACCCAAAACAATAGCCCTTAGGATGAGTATTTACACTCTTCTGAGCAGCCAACATGGGACAACCCCACCAAAGGCTCAATGCATGTAGACATTGACCAAGTTCCCGGGTCAGTAGGCTTAGCATCCCTATCCTTCACTGACCATCTTTTTAAAACTGATGTAGTGATAACATCTCTCCACGGTAATGAAATTGATCTACAACAACCTCTCCAAGATCAACAGAGCCTAGAGAGATCCCTTATCTCTAGCCCCCATCAGCAACCCACAACTGAGGTGAGTCCCACTGATGTGGAGGGGACTCATACAGAGTCAGCTACCACTACAGAAGGTGCCTCAATTGACCCTATGGATAGAGTTAACATATCTGAGACTGAATCTATGGCAACCATGCCTTTTTATGACTCTAAAAGAGACATCATCTAGCAAGGGAAACCAGGGTGCCAAGAAACCACATTTGGTGGTGAGGTTGAACATACTAGGTATGTTACCTCATCTCCTCGTGATTCTTCAAAAGAAGATGAGGGAAGCATGCAAATCCTGATAAAAGACCTTCTATCTAAAGTCTCAAACCTTGAATCCTTGGTTAGGACTTTAGAAGAAAAGTCCGCCACTCAGCAACTTGAGATTGACAATCTCAAGGCTCAACTAGTTGAGAAACAGACCAAGAGATCTGTTAGGCAAGTACATATTCAGGTCTAATGACTTCTTCCTCCAGATCATCTAGCTCTCAAGATGATGCTACCAAAAAAGGGGATAATGTTTAGAGACAAGCACTTGAGGACCCATAGATTCACACTTCAACTTCAACATCTTCTACTCCTATCATCACTTTGTCTGAGCCATCTCAAGTTGTACTTCAAATTGACCCAACGATGCTTAGAGATCTCTACAGACTCTTCACCAAGTTTTTGTTAAGATCTTCTACCGATCAGCCAAGCCTAGATGCTGCAATGATTTACTTTCGAGCTGAAGAGCTTCAGAGGCTTACTGCACCTTCTACCATTGTGGAACAAGTTAATCAACTAAGGTCCACATGGAACCTGAGATTCATTTCGAAGGAGAAACGGGGACTGATGGCCTAGCAACTGAAACAGCCGGGATAGAATCTACATTTCCTCAAACTTCTAAAGCTAAAGTTAAAGCCTAGGAAGAACAAGTTGAATCTTTCGAAGCTGAAATGGAAGCTACGGAAGGACTGTTCTAGATGTCTGAGGAACTGATGATCACAAATGAAATCCTAGAAATGGCATCTGAGGTGAACAGTGAGGACTTTGTTAATCTACCTCTATCCCAGACACCCTCTCTGCCTTTTTTACAATCAGAATCCACTCTCTAAGAACGACCACAGTCAGGCTCTTCAAAAGATAACAAAGAGAAAAGGAAGATGACTGCGGAAGAGCTTCAGGAAAAGGAAAAGATTGAGAAGTTAAAGAAGAAAGAAAGACTACCAACTGATAAGTTGCTAGCTACTAGTACAAAAGTAGCTGCAGCCAACCAGGAGGCTGCCAACAACAAAAGGAGAGAAGAGATAATTGATCAGGTCATCCAATGGGGAGCTGCCAATGAAGAAACACTCTTGCTACCACTTGAGGAGTTGTTGAAACTGGAAAAGGCAACCAGACTGCAACATGAGAAACAACAAGAAGCAGCCATGTTGGCCTTAGATAAAGAGAAAGAAGAAGAACAGAAGGAGGTTGACTTGCAGCAGAGGAGAGATAGGATACAGTTCCTAATCTCTAGACAAAGAGCAGGATCAAATGAAGAAAGAGAGTAGAAAGGCTTCAAGAGAAAAGATAAAGGAAAGGCAGAAGAAGGAGGAAGAAGAAGGAGGAAGAAGCAAAAGCCACTGCAACTAGGAAGCTTAGTGAGAAGGCCTGGATGAAGGACTATCTCTGGGCCCATGGCTTCTCTGGAAGGCAGGTGGGTCCCATGTCAGAAAGGACACTCCAATGGATTGTCAGTGAAATCACGGTTGACATTCGATTGGGAAATAGAAAAGAGATGTATAGAAGGGTAAAAGGGATGACCATCACTGCAACTACTCAACCACAACCAGATCCCTCACCCTTACCCTTCACCATCAAAACAGAGCCCTTCACCCCTAAACCCAAATCCTTACCCTCACCCATTTCATCACCTCAACCACCTAAACTTCCCATCTTTCAACCAAAAACACTTCCCAGAACCTCTAAACCACAACCTACCCAACAACCATCCCCTCAGCCTTCTCAACATCTCTCTCTTGTGGAGTTCAAGGTAATCAAGACTAAGCTCACCAATTGCAAAACTTTGAGAGAATTCTCATCTGAGGAATACTCTGTCAATATCACCTATGTTGATGGATCTTCATGTTCCCTCACAAGAGATCAATTCCATGATTTACCTAGAGGAATAATAGACCAGACAGCTAGACTTCTAGGCCTCAACTCAGATTCACTGAATGATGAAGAGAAGAAACTTAGAAGGAAATCGGTGACTCTGCTGGATACTACGAACGAGGACAAGATTCCTAGTCAGTCTCTTGTGCCTAGAAAGAGAATAATCCGGTGGAGGTTCGATGAAACTTCTCACAACTTTGTTGTGGAAAGCGAGAATGGTGAAGTCAACAGACTTAATGCAACCTCTATGTTACACTCCAGCAGATTTGATATTGCTGAGTTAGCAGAAAAGCCATTCTCCAACCCCTCCAACTCTGAAGCTATTGAACTCATCAGAAATCATCTTAGCATTCTTCATCTAGCCGAGCTAACTGCAAAAACCAAGATTGATGAAAAGTTAAGATTGAGAAGATAGGAAGACAAGGAAAGACCTCCTACCAAGGGTGCTGCCTTTCTACAGATGGTAGAGGGTCCTGAATTGGAACCTATAGTTAGATGGGAATATGGTTACACTTTCCATCAAGTAACTCTTTTCAGAGGGTACACATCATCCAAGGTGACAGACTGGACTTCCTGTCTACCAAGGATTTGTACAAACTTCTTATCACCACATCAGGGAAGAACAAGGAAACATATAAATATCTACTCTCCTTGGTGCTGAAAGTTTTGAGAAGCGGAAACAAGTGAGGTTTTGTTAGTATTAGCCTAGGGGAGTTTGTTGGATCAAGAGGAAGACTGGTGCAACCAAAACCAAATCACTTAGATAATTTTGGTGCTACATGCAAAGGCTTCCAAAGCTTAGCATTGAACTTCCCAAGGTTGTAGAGTTCTTCCAAAGATAAAGTGAAAGATCAGCTTCCGAAGACAGAGCTCTACTTCCGAAGTCAAGAGCATGCTTCCGAAGATCAAATCTTAGAAGAACAATCAAAGGACTACTTCTGAAGTATGAAGAAAAGAAGAAGCTCCTAAGTCTTGGAAGAAGCAACCTCTTCCGAAGTATAAGTGGCTTCGGAAGTACTTGTTCTTCTGAAGCCACTTAACCTACAGAAGACACTGCTATGAACCAGTGGACATAAGTATGGTCTCTGACACTCCACTACAGACCTTTGATACTGTATGGTGTTTTCTCAAAGAGCCATGCAGTTTACCATACTTTATTCCACTGTTTACCTTTTATGATAGTACATGTTATCAGCTTTAGTTGGTGACAAAAGGTAAGTCAGGGACATGTCCTAACTACCATATCTCACATAAGAGTTTATCCGAGATACCTTAAACTATAGTCTTGTAGTATAGGCTTTAGTTATAGGATCCCAGCAGGTATCAAAGTTTATCCGGCTGTAGGTAGTATTATATATAGTTTCTCATTGTAACTTGAAAAGATAAGCTGTAAGAGTCTTGCAATATTTTAGTTAAGAAGCAATATATGCAAGTACCTTGAAAATTACTTTCTTTGTTCTTTATTACTTACTATATTGTGATCAAATCTTATTCACTCTATCTAATCCGAGTGTTGTTTAAGTGAGTTTGAGAGAAAAAAAAAGTGTTAAGTGACTTTAACCGATCCTACAGGACTATCTCAGGGTCCATGGCATCTCAGGCAGGCAGGTTGGACCCATCTCCATAAAGACCCTATAGCACATTGTCAGTGAGATCAAAGCTGACATACACTCAGGACGAAGGAAAGAGATGTACATAAGAGTACCAAGGATGACTTTCACACCTTCTTCAGTACCACAACCTCAACCCGAACCTATACACTTCCCTTTTCCTATCAAAACTGAACAACCTCTGAGCCTTACACCCCTGAACCCACATCATCAACCTTACCCACTTCCTCACCCATTCCATCCACACAACCACCAAAACTACCCATCCTCAAACCTAAAACCTTACCAAGAACCCAATCCTCATCAACCAAACAACCACCCGAGTCATCCTTTATCCACCCAAAAATCTTTACTTGCAAGAGTATAACGAGATCAAAAAGAAGCTCATCAACTGCACATCTTTGAGCAATATCTCCTATGTGGAGGAGACTGTTAATTTGACTTACATAGACAACTCATCAAGTTCCTTCACAATAGAGTAATTCTTTGCTAACAGGAACACTGGACCAAGCTACTAGACTACTTTGCCTCAACTCTAATTCCTTAAATGATGGAGAGAAGAAGCTCAAAAGATAGCTGGTGACTCTACTGGATACAAAGAAAGGGGACAAGGTTCCTAGTCAGCCCCTTGTGCCTAGAAAGAATATTATCCTGTGAAGGTTCGAAGAAGCCTCTCACAACTTTGTTGTGGAAAGAGAGAATGGAGAGACAATAGGTTGAATGCCTCTTCCCTGCTACACTCTAGGAGATTTGATATGCCGAGTTAGCAGAGAAGCCATTCTCCAATCCCTCCAACTCTGACATAGTTGCTCACATCAGAAATCATCTACGCAGCCTTCATCTTGCTGAGCTAACTACAAAAGTCAAGATTGAAGAGGAGTTGAAGTTGAGAGAGAAGGAAGAGTAGGAAAGATCAACCATCAAAGCCAAAGCCTTTCTGCAAATTGTTGAAGGCCCTGATTTGGAACCAATATTTAGATGGGAGTATGACTATAACACCTGTCAACTAACTCTCTTCAAAGGGACTCAGAAGAGGGTACATATCATGCAGAGTAACAAAGTAGATCTCTTGTCCACGAATGATCTATACAAACTTCTCTGCATCACTTCTGGGAAGAACAAAGAAACAAATAAGTATCTTCTTTCCATGGCGTGTTGAAAATTTTGAGAAGTAGGAACTATTGGTTCTATATGCCCAAGACACTAGAATATTGATGCGGTTAGTACGTTATGATCCAAGTCAGGTTATACCAATAACAAGCTTTGCAAACACAAATAATTATTTAATTGATAATATGATCATGCAATTAAATATTCACACCAAATTTAGAAAATAGGTTTTGTAAATATCGTAGTTGTGGTGGAAGAAATCAAAAGGATATTTGTTGATAAATTTTATTATTTATTTTGTAATTTAAATAGGTTTAAGTAACATTAAATAATAAAATGAAAGATTCATTTAAGTTAAAAGGGGTTTAATTTAAATAATGTACATGACCCTTTTAATGTGTGTTTTTTATTAAGTTTTGGGTGGGAAAACACCTTCTAGATGGCTGATTTTCAGCCTCATTATGGTCCATGGGATCATTTTCTTTTGTCTTGAAAACACACATGAGAAGGAGTGTGCATGTGACCCTTTTAACACACATCATTTCACATTAAAAAAACTCTCTCTCTCTCTCTCCAAAACTCTCTCTTGGCCAACAGCATCAATAATAGAGGGTTTTGGATTGATCTTGGTGTTCTTCTCCCTAGCAAGAACATGTTTGCTATAGTGCTTGGGGTATACAAGCTTGAGAGGACCTCCTTTTGGTGCCTTGGTCATTTTCTTTGTCCATATCATCCTCCATATCCGCCCCTTTTGCTGCTGGAAGGTAGTTCATGGCAGCTTCTTTATGTTTGTCCATATTGTATGTTTTTGTGTTTCTATAGCTAGTTATATTCACATATAAAGATCCTTTGTTCGTGGGTTTGTTTGTAACTTTATAATATCAAAATAGAACTCGATTTTTCAGTTCATAAATTATGTTATAAAGTTCATTTCCGCTGCGTTTTTCATAATGTTTAAATGATTAAACTTTGAAAATTCATTTTATGGGACTTCAAAACCCTTTAGGGGCTGCTATATTCATGTATTATGAATCCACAAACTTTCAAAGTTATATCACACATGCTTGTGATTAAACTTTGAAAGACATGTATGTTGTATTGTTTGTTTGGACAAGATAAAACCCAAAATTTCAGTTTGTGTTGGCTGAAATTTCATGGGTTTTAGTGGGGATTCATTGTTGTTTTTAATGATATGATCATTGTTCTTTATGGTGCATAACCTAGCCCTTGACCTTGTGTTATTTGGATGATTGTAATGGTTGTATTTATTCATTCAATTGGGTTGTATAATCATTATTTGTGCTTGGTTTAAAATGTAATTTATTTATTATTGGGATGTAATAATAGATTAGGTACTTTTCATTTTACTAGAAATCTTGTATTAGGATAAAATATCTTGTAATATTAAGATGTATGCATTAGAAGCACAAAGGGAAGACACAAGAACATGGAGCATTTGGATGCGGTTTCAAGTGGGAGGTTCATGGAAGCCTTTGTGTGTGTTTTGTCCCTTAGGAATGTCCTATGGACCACACTGTGATGGCAAACAAGTGTGGCCACTTTAGATGCTATGGTTATGCACTAATATTTCTTTGATTAGGGTATTGTGGTTGATTGCTTATATGATGTTTGCTTAACCATCCTTCAATGATCATAACAAACTATCTAAATGGGCACTAAGCATTAAAAGGTAATAAAAGGTTATTGATATTGTTTATTGATTTCAATGATTAAAAGAGTTTTAATCAATGTACCATAGGGTATCTTGTATATGTAAGCATGCAAATATGAATACATAGAGTTTTCCAAACTAGAATTAAAACATCTCTAATTTTTTTAAAAATAAGATCAACACCGTCATTTTATACAACACTTGAGTCACTCAGGACTCTTAGTGGGATAAAGGTCACCTAACCATTTTGAGGGAACTTGTGACTTGAGGTGAGAATGCCATATTCGTGGGATAAAGGTCACCTAACCGCTTATTTTGGCAAACTCACACTGTGTGTAAGTAGGGTGTCTTGATTTATAAACCATGTCAAATGGATCACCTACGATATGGTTTCCAAATGGTGTTGATGGGATTAACATGCCGACTTTACATATGATGTTTCAAGTCGATCCCATACCTCTAGAAGTTGCAAATGGTTGCAATCATCAATCGTTGACCACCTTATTAATTTAAATCATGGGATAAAGGTCACCTAACCACTATTTAAATGTAATGTTAGGTTCTAGATTTTAATATGAAATGACCTTAAAAGGTATTAATTATTAAAATAATCTTGATACATATATGTACCTACATCCTGATCTGAATGTAATATGTCTTACACTTATGTAATTATTGGGTACTTAATGAAATACAAATGTTTGGTTGTGTCTATAATTTTTAATATTTCATTAATGAGTTGTTTAACGCATATTGACTAGATTATATAGGTTTGTGATTGTTTGAATTGTTATGCATAATGTTATAATATTGAATACATTCAAACTTGGTGAAGTGAAGTTCTCATGCGTCTGACTGGATCATGCGCCCCAACAGTGGTCATGCGTCCGAATGGCCAGGCGACTGAGTGTCCATGCGCCTAAATAGTTCATACACCTGAACAACTTCATGCGTCTGACTCAGTCGCACGACTGTACACTCAGTTTTGCGAATGGATCAAATGCATGGCTCAATCGCACGAATGAACCATGCTAATGGTTCATTCGCATGAATGAGTAACCCTAACCTATAAATACCACCTAATTCGTGGAAAAACGGAAGCATTCAATACACTTCGACTCCAAACGTACCCTAGCCGTGCAGAAGCCTCTAAGTTCATACTCTAAGTTCATAGAACGCTGTAGATCGACCGCTAATCGATTCTTGACGTTAGATTTAATACGTTATTGTGTCTACGTGTGTTCTCACAGATTGGATCGCCAATCAAATTGGATTCTGCACTATTGGTTGGTTAACACGTTAATCAGTTGGTGTTTGGTCCAATACCAGATCCTAACAAGTGGTATCAGAGCTATTGGCTCTTGATTACGTGTTGATTCAATAGCTTTTGACACAAAAATTGTGTTTTTGCATCAAAAACACAATCTTTTTGTGTCTAACGGAGTCTTAGACGTTTCTCATCGAAAAGTGTAGTTTTTCCGGCATACGGCTATTAGGGTTTGGTAAAATTCGAGTTTTTATGACCAAAACAAGTTTAACTTACGAATTATCAAACTTCAGCTGGTTCAGTCGTACGATTGGCTCAATGGCACGACTGAGTTCATTCGCATTCTTCAACCACACGATTGGACTCATTCGTACGACTGAGATTTTCATTCGGACTGCTCAACCACATTAGCTTATTCGGACGTTGTTTAGTCGCACGATTAAACCATCTGCACTTGTTCAATCGCCCGAATAAGCCTAATCGCATACCTTCATTCGCATTCATCAAAAGTTTGTTAAATAGTAAAGTTAAGTGAAATGGAGGTTCAGTTTTCAGCATACACAGCAAGTACAGATACACGTATTCAGAATCTACTGCTGTTGGAGAACGAAGTGGGGATTCACATAAACCCACGAAGCTTATCACGTTAGATGACTATCCACAATGGAAGCAACGTTTTGAAATCTACTTAAATGGAGTGGATAAATTTCTGGGAGGCAATAGAGTCGGGGTATAGCATACCAGTAGGAGCTGACGGAGTAAAACTTACTCTAAGTGGCATGTCAGATGCACAGAATGTAAAACACAACACTGAGAAGAAAGTCTACGCTTTGCTTACTCAGTCTATTCCAAAGGATATTTTCCATCAATATTCGGAGTATACTCAAGCAAAGAAACTTTAGGATGTGTTGGAGAAGAGGTATGATGGAAATGCTTCTCTGAAGGCTATCAAGGCAAAAGCCTTGAAGGAGTTTGACAACTTCTCTCTATGGGAAAAGAAGGCCTTGATGATGTGATCGATAGATTCTACCACTTGATGAGTGAGATGCACACTCATGGAGGGCTACTTCGATGGAAGATAAGGTATCCAACTTTGCTTATGGATTACCAGAAAAATGGGCTTCGTTGTTTCAAATCTCAGACAGAATGGAATGCTCTCGAAGTTAGATATAAATGACTTCATTCTGAAACTGAGAGAAGAGGAGCTTAGGATGAAGTATCGAGCCCAAAAGGCAAACTACAATTAGAATCCTACACTCTACAATGCTAGTCCTTCAGTCAAGACATCTGGAGCACCACACTACAAACGCCTTCATCTCAAGCGTAGCAGTTCCAGCACAACCCTCAACTTCAAGATCCGAAATGTCAGGGTCTTCTAGCACCCAATATATGATACCTAAAGCTAATGCAACAGAGCTTAAAACCGACAATCTCGGGAGTGTAACTGTGGAGGTGGCCAGAGAATATGGACCTTTTAGCTGCGGTGGTTCAATCCTATGGTGGATTAATTGCTAGAAAGATAGGTAACTGCCACTTGGCAGATGAAGATTATGAGCCGGTGGATGAAATGGAGTTGGAACGTATGGACATAATGTGGGATCTGGCAAGTGCTGTCCGACGAGCTAAAAAGTTTGTCAAAAAGACCAGACAGAACCTGGTTGCAACAAAAGACACAACCTTTGGGTTTGATAAGTCAAAGGTTACATGTTTCAACTGCGGTGAGAAGGGACACTTCAAGAGGGAGTGTATAAAAGCAAAGAAGACCGGAAATGGAAATCCCTTCTCGTCATTTAATTATCAAGACAAGGCCACATCTAGTAATTCTGACTCATCAAGTAAGGATCCAAAAGCCTTAACTGCTAATGAGGATGAAGGACAGGACTGGAGCTTTCGGTTCGTCTCACCAGGAGAGTCCAACATAGCTAGTGTGGAGGATTGATGAGGATTTTGCAAGTGAAGGAGATATAGCAGTAGAGCTCGCGATGTCAAATTCTGAAGATACTGCAAATGTGGTCAACTACCTGCCTGAAGAAGAAAAATCTGCATCATCATCTGAATCACCAGAACCAGAGACGGCCGAGTCAGAACTCATGGCTGATTCTTCTTCAACATCCCAGGTAAGTACTACTGACCAACTGTTTAATAATCATGCTTGCTTAGAATGTAATAAATTCAGAGAAGTTATAGATTCAAAATTTGCAAGGCTATTAGATCATAATGATAGCTTAGTAAAGGATCTGGAACTGTGCACAGAAGCGAATAGAGTGTTAAAACAAAACGAGCATTGTTACATGGAAAAAATAGACCTATTAAATAAACAGCTTAGGGAAACTGAGGTAGTTGCCTTTAACCAAACAATGACATTACGTACTATCTAAACTCTCTTGAGGACACTAGGAAGCAAAAAGCAGTTTTAGAAGTAGAAGTCAATTCAATCAAACAAAAACTGGATAGTTGGACAAGCTCATCACACATTGTCCAACACTTAGTGAGAGAGAGAGAAATAATGGGGAGGGACTGGGATACAACGTGGTTCCACCACCACCTGAGACCTTGATGAACACCAAAAGTAAAACAATTAACAATAACCCCATCAAGGATCATGTGGTGTCTACTCCTCTTGTTAATGATCTAGATTCCATAAGTAAACCAAGAGAATCCAGTTCTAAACAACAAGAGGACACTTCAAAGGCAAGAGGAAAGATGCCATGTGTTAACCTAGAAAAAGAATTTGGAAAATTTAGTTTAAAGTCAGGGTCAAACAAAGTCAAACAAGAACTTAAAGATATAAAACCAAGTCAAGCAATTAACTTTGTAAAACCAACTCATACATCTAACAAAGTAGTGTCTCAGTTCAAACACAATAAGTGACAGGATCAGCGATCACAAGTTTGATGTATTAGAGTTCAAAGCAGCGGAATACGAACAAGAATTAGACAAATTGTAGCAAGCGATCGATACTTGTATGCATTAAGAACACATACGGTTATAGCGAGAGAATATATATTTCTGATTTCAAGGAATGTTTATAGATGTAGAATATTTCTAATCAAATCATTCATTCCATTCATTCAATCACTAATTACAATAGGTTGTCACTCCTTATATAGAGTGCAACAATCACTGTTGTTATCACGGAAAGTGACAACTAGCAGATCTAATACGAAAATAACTAACACTTAACAAACTACTGAAATGTTCACAACTACTGAGAACATAACATAGTGTTAAGTACAAAATATAAAACTACTGAAACTACAACGACTGAAGAACAAGCTCTTCAGGCGTTTTACAAAACTACTGAAACATAAAACTACTGAAACAGAAATATGAAACTACTGATATCACAACTACTGAAGAAGTACTCTTCAGCAGTTGTGACAAACTACTGAGGCTTCAGTACTTGTCTTTAGACTTTGTACATCAATTGTTGATCTTCAGCACTTGTAAACTCTTCAGCTGTTGAAGTCTTCAGCACTTGATCTTCAGCTGTTGAAGTCTTCAGCACTTGTCAAACTACTGATGAGGCTTTCAGCAGTTGTTGTGATACCATGTGGGACTTAGAGGTTTTCTGATCTTGGCTCATTGGTTCTTTTGGTCCAACAAACTCCCCCTGAACCAATGCAGCCAAAACTCTAAATTATTCGTTGTCCCACTTATTGTTGGCAAAGTGTTGGTCTTTTTCCTTCTTGATCAGTAGAGAAGATGACCCATGTAAGCTCCGGCCAGGGAAGAAATCTCAAATATTTGTTTGGCAGAGTATGAATGGGAACTCTGTTTTGGGGAACAGGACACAGAGTTGTATCCCATTCATGAGATTTACTTCCCCATAATGAGTCTGTATGACTCTCGGACATAGGCCTCAAGGAGAACAACTTGTTCCTCCTGAGAGAGTTCTTCTACTCCTCCTTCGAAGAAGAACTCTGGACCATAGTACTCTGATAAGTACTTCATGGTCCTGCCATTTTTCAGCTCCACCGTAGTTACCTCCCTATATACAAATTCATCAGGATGGTTGCCTTCAAGGAGTAACTGGAGCTCATTCTTCTGGATGTCTTCAAGCTTTTATATAACAACCCCTTCTTAATCATCTTGTTTTCTAGTAAAGCTTGAGGGGTTTTCTTTGCTTGGTGAGCTTTCTTGAATTCATCAATGATTTCCCAAGGTGAGACTACAGTGGCCAACATGATGGTAGAATCTATTGTTTTTCGTACCTGGCCATTGTATCTGTGAGGAATAGTTCTTTTATGGATTCTAGAACTCACCCTGGTCCGACCATACTCTCACTCTCTCCTTCTGATACTGAAAAGTGTGCCTGAGAGTGTACAGCCTTTGAGCATGCCCTTTCATGGCTTCAATAGATGATGACTGAGGAAATTCCTTGTCAACCATCTTCAACAGTTGCTCATCGTGTTGTTTCTGTTGTTCTTCTTCTTCTATCTTGACTCTGACCATTTCCTTGAGAGTCAGTGTGATCATTGGTTGACTTCGGGTGTTGGCAGCTTTAGAACAGCAGAGAGTGACAGACTATCATCTTCATCCTCCTATTCGTCTTCTTCTTCCATCCTCAACACCCTTCTCCTCCTTCTGGGTGCATCACTAGATGATGGTGGGTTGGTGAAGGAATTGGTTTTGAAGAGAGGATGTTTGGATTTTGGCTGAGAGATTGGTTGGGATATTTGAGGGATAGGATCTGTTTGAGTGGGTGGAAGGGAAGGTTGATCCAGCATCTTTGTAGTTAGTTTCGCCTTTGTGAGTTTAGCCATCTCTAACCTTTTACCAGCCCCTACCTCATCAAGGGCTTCCACAATAATCCATTTGTTGAATTGCTCAGACAGACAGATTCTGGTGGCTATAGCCAGAATACTGTCCCTGGTCCATGCGTGAATCTCCATTAATGATCTTCCCAAGTATTTTGCAATAAAGCGGATCATTATTTCCAACCTCTCTTTTTCCAGAGCATCATACCCTGCCCATCGAGTTTGTATCTCTTGCACTTCTAACCTTCTGATCTCACTATCCAGTGTGGCTGTGTCAAACCCCTGCCTGAAGAGTTGTTCAATTATTTTATCCATGGAGCGGCTGTGTGTAGTGTCAGCTTCTCTTACCAGCTCCTCCAAGGATTTGTCTTCAGCAGTATGATCATCAGCACTCTTCTTTCGCTTGTAAGTGAGCAGAGGTTGCTTTTCTTTCTCCTCCTCTTGGGCTTGCTTTTCTTCCTTCTCTTCCTATGTTCTTTTCCTCTTCTTTTCTTTCACTGCAGTACTCTCCCCCTTTTTGGATGCATTGGAGGAAGGGGTTTGTACCGCAGAAAGAGTCTTTTGGACAGCAGTATCAATCAAGGGCTGTAAAGTTGAGGAAAGCCTCTCATCAATAGCTTTTGTCACAATATCAGTGATTATGGGTGTGATGAGAGGGAGGGAATTTTGAAGTACAGCACCTATTGCTCAGGAGGTTCTGTTCCTGAGAAGTAGGGCCTGAAGCAGAGGCAGGTGGTTGAGTTTTGAGTGGCGCAGTGTTTGGGGAACCTTCAAGTGAAGGTGCCATCTGTGGGTGGGTAGAGGCAGATGGTCTTTCCCTTGGGAGAGTTGATCAAGTAGGTTTTGCAGCCTACTGACTTTCTCTTAAGGATTGTGTTCTGGGCAAGAACATCGTAGAAAAAGCCCAGGTCATCATCAGCCGAAGCTGAATCATCTGACCTCCTGCTTAGAGCAGGATTTACATGTACTGGGTGTAGACCAGTTGATGCATGTGCCCTTTGTGCTTGGTACTGGGGACTTCCAGCCTCAGGACAGTGTCCATCATCGGCTGTTGCCTCTAGTGAGGTCTTGGCAATGTCACCAGCCTCATTCTGATCATGTGCTGAGTCAGAGGAGGTGGCAGCCTCACTAGATATTCTAAGCTCCTTGTCTACACCAGGAGATAGAAGTGGTAAACCCCTGTGCTGTGGGTTCTCAAATGCACTGTGTTCCTCCCCCTCAATTGTAGGGGTATTCCCAGTAGTAAGTGGTTGCTGGGGAGGGGGTGAGGAGTGCAGTTGAGTCAGCACTTGTGCAACTATTAAAGTTGGGCTGTGAGGGGCGGTTGTTTGGGGTAAAGGGATAGAAGCAGTGTGCACCTGGGGAGGTTGGTGCTCTTCAATGGCAATCCCCTCAAGTGAGGAAGATCCCAGATATGTAGGTACCCCTTGTGTGGTTGCTTCAGGCTCCTGTTGAGAGGAAGCCTGA
The DNA here is from genome assembly GCA_025506515.1 of Flaveria trinervia. Taxonomy (NCBI): domain Eukaryota; kingdom Viridiplantae; phylum Streptophyta; class Magnoliopsida; order Asterales; family Asteraceae; genus Flaveria; species Flaveria trinervia. Next base: position 40,761,053 of record CM046447.1, read on the forward strand.
GCGGCTATGGCTGGAAGAGTCATTGTATCCACTAGGGGGTTTGGACTAGTGGATATATCCTGCGTTTGTGTTGCAGGGGCATCCTCAGGGGACTCAATTCCCTGAGTAGCCGTGTTGGGTTTCTTTTGGTGGGTTTGGTGGGGACTTTTGATTTGGAGGTGGTGGCTGTGGGTTCCAGCTGCGTGGGTTTTCGCAGCTTGGCAGCCATTTTTAGTTCTGGTCAGAGTTGTGCCGGGAGTATACTTCCAGCAAAACAGCCGTAGCAGGGACTCCAAGCCAACAAGTCCCTCAGCATTAAGCTGGTTTGTAATAATGGCCATTATGAACCGTGGATATAGTATCCAACGGTTGGCAGTTAGTTTTTGAGCCATGTCCTTGAGCTCCGAAAATATAATTTCTGAAAAGTTTAGTGGTTGTTGCTCAAGAATAGAATACATTACCTGCTGCCATTTTGTCGACATTTGATCCCAAGACGACGTCTTAGGGGCCAAACATACATTCACCATGTGAAAGATTAGGCGCTCAGCGTCATTAAAGTGTTTCTTCAAGATAGTGGAGGCACTGAGATCGCCTTGATATCCATTTTGGGCAAAGGATAGATCTGTGGTGCCCTTTGGATATCCAGCAGGAGAACTAGCATCATTCAGATGAAGAATTTTGCGGATTATTGCAGGAGTGATGACTACTTCTTTGTTGTTTACGACCGACTGGAGGGATGGTGTGTTGTTCTCCCCAGTGGTAACAGTAACGTTCATCCAAAATTGGTGCAGGGATTCGGCATGTAGTATGGGATTCAGAAGAAATGCCGTGTTGTATTGGGACTGAACCATAAGATCGATAGCAGTATCGAACTTAGCCCAGATGGGCGATTTAGTGAGGTAGGCAACACATTGTGTCGCGGTTTCATTTCATGGACGCCATTGAGAAGAGGGAAGTTTTGGAGAGGAACGTTAGGTTTGAAGAAGATGAAGCATTGAGAGCTTAGGTTAGGGATATTTATAGGGTACGGGTAAGAAACGACTGAAGGATGTGGTGTTAGTCATCAGTAGTTTTAAACGACCGTTGACATGGTATTATCCTTTCGGACGTTGAAACAGCTGAAGTCGTGGTGTTAGGCATCAGTGGTTTAGAAAACTACTGAAGATCGTGGTTTTGATTGCAGATGATTGAAACAACTAAGGACTTGGTGTTTGTCATCAGTAGTTATGAAACTACTGAAGACAGTGGTTTTGTCATCAGCTGTTGTAAACAACTGAAGACTTGGTATTAGTCATCAGTAGTTATAAAACTACTGAAGACATGGTTTTGCTTCAGTTGTTTAGAATGAAACAACAGTTGTACAAATGACTGAAGAGAAAGTTCTCTTCAGTTGTTTTCGTCAATTCTTAGCGTTTCAGCTGTTTCATACTGTCCTCAACACATTCATCAGTCTTTTTGGCTGATTTCAGTTGTTTCATAGGACATCAGTACTTATCTGTTTTTACTGATTGCAGTAGTTGTAACTGCATCAGTAGTTGTAACTACATCAGTAGTTAGAACAGATAAAGTACTTCAGTACTTGTGAGACATTTAGCCTTCAGTAGTTATAAAAACTACTGAGGGTAAAAGAGCTCATCAGTACTTATATGTGACATAGGTACTAATGATCATGAGTACTTATTACTAAGATCATCATTAGTTGTCACTTATTCTAGCTGCAGCATACCAAGCCTTAACACCAGGTTTTGGAAAGTTGAACCATCCAAAGGCTTAGTAAAAGTGTCTACAAGCTCATCAGCACTAGGCACAAACTTAGGATCAATCAGACCCTTTTCAAAACAATCCCTTATAAAATGATGTCTGATCTCTATATGTTTGGTCCTAGAGTGCTGGACTGGATTTTTGACAATGCAAAGAGCTGAAGCACTATCCATTAACAATGGAGTCTTAGTCTCTATAATGCCATAATCCAAAAGTTGGTTTTGAAGCCAGAGTACCTGAGATGTACAACTTGCAGCCGCAATGTACTCTGCTTCAGCAGTTGATGTAGCAACTGAGGTCTGTTTCTTGCTCTGCCAAGAAATCAAGCAGTTGCCTAGGAATTGACATCCACGAGAAGTTGATTTCCTGGTCAACTTACACCCGGCATAGTCATTGTCAGGAAAAGCAACTAATTTACCAGAATGTCCAGTAGAATACCATAAACCTAGAGATGGAGTGCCTTGCAGATATCTAAAGATCCTCTTGACTGCAATCAGATGAGACTCTTTAGGTGCAGCCTGAAATCTAGCACAAACACATGTAGCAAACATAATATCTGGTCTAGAAGCTGTTAAATACATCAAGGACCCAATCATACATCTGTAAAGTGTTTCATCAACCACTTTACCTTTATGATCTGTATCTAGTTGTGTGGTGCTGCACATGGGAGTAGAACAAGGCTTACAGTTTTGTAAATCAAACTTTTGCAAAAGATCTTTTGTATATTTGGACTGATGAATGAAAATTCCATCAGCCTTTTGTTTGATTTGCAACCCCAGAAAGAATTGTAACTCTCCCATGGCACTCATTTCAAACTTCTGTTGCATCAACTTTGTAAAGCCATCACACAACTTTGGATCAGAGGATGCAAAAATGATGTCATCTACATAAATTTGAACAAGTAGATTATGCTGCCCAGCTTTCTTAATGAATAAAGTTTTATCTATGGAGCCTCTAGTGAAATTATTTTCCAGAAGAAAGTTTGATAATGTCTCATACCAGGCTCCAGGAGCTTGTTTTAACCCATAAAGAGCCTTATCAAGCTTATACACCCAATTAGGATGTTTATTGTCCTCAAAGCCCGGAGGTTGACATACATAAACTTCTTTTTTAATTTTTCCATACAAAAATGCACTTTTGACATCCATTTGAAAAACTTTAAGATTTTGATAAGCAGCATAAGCTAAAAACAATCGAATTGCTTCCAGTCTGGCTACATGGGCAAAGGTTTCATCATAATCAATACCTTCTTCTTGTGCAAACCCCTAAACAACCAGTCTGGCCTTGTTCTTAACAATAAGCCCATTTTCATCAGTTTTGTTCCTAAACACCCATTTAGTGCCTATTGCACACTTACCTGGAGGTAGAGGAACCAGTTCCCACACTTGCTGTTTCTTGAACTGAAGAAGCTCAAGCTGCATGGCATCAACCCATCCATTGTCCTTTAAAGCAATGTGATAATTCTTTGGCTCTTGCTGACTGATGAAGAGAGCATAGAAGCAGAAATTTGACAATTGACTTCTTGTTGATACTCCAGCAGTGATATCACCAATGATTTGAGACATAGGGTGATTCTTTACATCTTGATACACAATGAGATCTGTGCAAGTGTTTGTAGCAGGCTCAGCAGTAACAGATGGTGATGGTGAATCGTTTCCTTGAAACCAATCAGTGGATGGTAATTCAAAGGAAGTTGAATTCGAAGATATCTCATCAGCATTTGTTGTGGATGGTGCTACTGGAGCTACAGGAACATCAGGTCTAGCTGAATCAGGCAGCTGATCACTAAACCAAAAGAGGTGAGTACTGCAATCATCATCATCATCAGCAGTACCACCAGGTGGTGAACTGTTGACAGGAGCAACAGCAGGAGTTTGATAAGGAACATATTGCAGTATGTCCAAATCAAATAACTCCACAGGGCTTTGTGGAATCTTGTCCTTTGGAGATTCATTGAACTTAACATGTAGAGTTTCTTCAACCATCTTTGTTCCGCAGTTGAAGACTCTGTATGCCTTGCAAGTAGATGAATACCCAACAAAATACCATGCATCCACCTTAGGATCAAATTTGTGGAGTTGATCCTTAGTGTTGAGAATGAAACCGGGACACCCAAATGCTTTGAAAAATGAAATCAGAGGAGCCAAATGATGGAGAACTTCATATGGAGTCTTCATCAACCTCTGATTTACTAAAACTCTATTTTGCACATAGCAAGCTGTGTTAACAGCTTCAGCCCAAAAGGTCAGTGGCAGACCTGAGTCAGCCAGCATGGACCTTGCAGCTTCAATGAGGGTCCTGTTCTTTCTCTCCACTACTCCATTTTGTTCTGGAGTCCTTGGAATGCTAAACTGCCTTTTGATTCCCTTTGAAAGATAGAAGTCATCAAGTGTGTGATTTCTGAATTCAGTTCCATTGTCACTCCTAATACACTTAACTGGAAGGGAATACTGCTTCTCAATATACAACACAAAGTGGATAATCTTCTGAGCAGCCTCATCCTTTGAATGTAGAAAGAAGTCCATACAAATCTGGAGTAATCATCCACAATTACCAGATAGTATTTCTTCTTTGCCATGCTCATTACTCTCACAGGACCAAATAGATCCATATGCAGTAATTGCAAGCAGGCAGTGGACTTAGGCACTTCAATAGGAGGGAATGAGACTTTGTGTTGTTTTCCTTTTAAACAAGCAGTGCAGGTTTCATCACAGTGGAACTCCTTTATTGGTAAGCCTCTGACTAAACTATTGTGGGTAAGCTGATTCATGTTTTTGAGATTAACATGACCAAGCCTTCTGTGCCACAGTTTAGATTCTTGAGAAGAGGCTTTGGAAAATAGGCAAGGATTGCCTTTGAGATCTATTTTCTTGGAATGATCTAAGGCATACACTCTTCCTGTCCTGTTGGCTCTCAGGAGAGTGTGATCATCCAACACCTTGTCAATCAAGTGCAAAACTTTGGATGACAGAATCCTACAGTTTTGACTGGTGAAAAGAGCAACATGGCCTTTATCACACATTTGACTGACACTCAAGAGATTGTACTTGAGATTTTCCACATGATTAACATCATCAAATTTGATTTCTCCATTAGAGACAAAGCCCTTACCGATGATGTAACCCCTAGCATCATTGCCAAAAGAGACAAATCCCTTCTTTCCTTGAGAGTAGTCATGAAGAAGAGAGCTGTTCCCAGTCATGTGCATAGATCCCCCCTGTCCACATACCAGATGCTACTTTGGCATGTTGAAGAACCCTGCAATAATAAACAATCAGTTAGTTTTAGAGACCCAAACTTTTTGGTTTTGGGCCTTGTCTCATCAATAGATGGTAAACTAACAGGTTTATTTGAGACAACAGGCTGAGAGGAAGAAGATGGTGTAGAAGAGGAGTCCTTTGGCTTGGACCTCCTTTTCTGTGGTTTCAACATAGGAGTGTCTAGTTGGTTAACTCTACCCAACAGATGTTGAACCATCATTACCAGCTGTGTCTGATTTTGTGATAAAGCTTTCAGCTCATCAGACACATTGCCAGTGGAGTTTGATAAGTTCTTCAATGCTTTGGAAGCATTGTTTGCTTTCTTGACTACCTCTTTAGTAATCTTCAAACTCTTTCTACTGGCAGTTTTCTTCTCTTCAGTACTGTCAGCAGTTGAAGTTTGAACTTCAGGTGTTAAATCCTGCTCTCTAGTCCTTTCAGGACCTTCAGAATTAACTCCTGAGTTGATCAACTTATTAATCATGTGAGTGTCAGCATTTGAACCATCAACCTCAGCTGATAAGTTCAAAGAGGGCTTGATGCTGACTGCTACTTCTGATTGTGTTGTGTCAGAAGGTAGATCACATGATGTGATGGATTGGTTATCACTCTCACCATCAGATTCTACCTCTGCTCTTGGGGTAAAATCTGTAGGTGGAGCAGTGTGATTGTAACCAATTCCAAACTTCACATTTGAAGCAGATTGCTTACTAAGAAGCATTTCAAAACCTTTGCATGATGTACCCATCTATCACACTCTACCTGGGTAACTGCAAGGGTTTCTTTGAGATCTTTGTACTTCTCTAGAAGTACCTCTTCTCTAGCCTTATCATCAATTATTTGGCAATTTAGTTTATAAATCTCATCATTTTTATCTTTAAGCACAGACTCAAACTCAGCTTTGTTTTTGGAAATTATTTGTTCTAGCTCAATGTTCTTATTAATTAGAGCTACATTTGCTTCTCTAATGGAAGCAAATACTGCTATGCATGGTTCAAAACATAATTTGGCTTTTGCCTCAGAGGATACCTGTGATACCTAAGGTGTAGAGGCATTAGAAAATGAAGTATCAGCAGACTCCAAAGCCATAAGAGCTAGATTCCCAAAAGGACTGTCACCACCATGTTGACCAGCACCTGAGAACAGTTGCTCATGACCAGACATGTCATCTGGTAAACTGCTCCAGTCAACAACTCCTGGGGTGAAGAAGTTGTGTTGTTGAGGTTGAGGTTGTTGATGAGATTAGGATGGCTGAGGTTCTGGTAGTGCATGACGTTGTGGTGCCATAGGGACTTGAACTTGATTTGACTGTGGCATGTAATAACAAGGGTACGGATATGGCATTTGACCCTGAGGAACAAAATATGCCGGAGATTGTTGTTGAGGATGATGACTAGAGGCGACAGGATGTTGCCCTCTATGTTGTTGACTATTGCCAGGAAAAGTCACAAAGGGTGCAGTGGAGTTAGATCCAATTGATCTACACTCTCTTGCAAAGTGTCCAAGCCTTTGGCATTTGTGACACCTCAACTTGCTCTTGTCAAACCCAACTTTGGTTTTGCCAGAGAGTCCTGGGAATTTTCTTCCAGTTCTTTTATAGAACTTCTGAGATCTGATATTATCAAGGCCATTTGGCTCAAAAATCCATCTCTTCTAAGTCATCATCAGCAATCCCTTGAGATCATCCATAATGAAGCATAAATTGTCATTATTACACCCAGTAAACTGACCATCAATACTCACAAATGCAGAATCAGAAGTGCTTGAAGAGAAATTAATATGCTCATCATACTGGCATTCAGATGAAGCATATTCTGACTCATGACCACCAAGGTAGTGTTGCCTGGTACAAAGTCTTCAGTGAGCTTTCCAGATGAAGACATCTTTCTCTTCTGTTCTATCTCTCTCTCAAAAGTGAGCAGTTTCCCATGGAGTTGGGTGAGAGATAGTTTGTCCAAACTTGCACTGGAGCGTAGGATAATTGTATATGTGTCCCATCTCTCAGGCAGTGATCTGAGAAATCTGTTATTCATCTGAATATTTGTGTACTCAAGTTTGACCATTTTTAGTTCAATGATCAAACAAGAGAACCGCTCATATTGTTGAGTCAATGTCTCGCCCTTTCTATGAGAGAATGTCTCATATTGTTGGGCAAGAATTTCTCTATTATTTGCCAAGACCTCATCTGTTCCTCCAAATTGTTCTTTCAAGGCATTCCAGAGGTCATGGGCAGTTTCATGATGCATTAGCCCAGAGTAGATTTCATTTGGCAGTGCCATGGCCAGAATTCCATGGGCTTTTGCATCAATTTAAAGCAACTTCTTATCCTCATCTGAGTATTGCTCCCTCCTCTTCGGAACCATTTGATTGGTTTCCGGGTTATTCACCATAGGCTTGTGTGGACCATGTACCACTGATGTCCAACAACCCGCACTGTTAACAGACAGGTGATGGAGCATTCGTCTTTGCCATATGTTATACTCATTCCTAACCAGCATTGGTGGCTTGGTTGAGGAACCAGTATTGTGAGGATCATTGGAGGGAGTTGTCATTTTCAGTTCAAAAACATTTAATTCAAGCCTTTTAAAAGTTTTACACAGACCACAACACACTCAATGAACCAGGAAAAGATCTCAGGATGAATGACCAGAAATACAGAAAATTCAATATCTATGACCGTTTCTTGCAACAACAAAAGCTAATTCAATCAAACTTAGATCTTGAATAGCAGTTTCAATGATCAATTATTAGATCGATCAATGATTAACCGGCTCTGATACCATTTGACAGGATCAGCGATCACAAGTTTGATGTATTAGAGTTCAAAGCAGCGGAATACGAACAAGAATTAGACAAATTGTAGCAAGCGATCGATACTTGTATGCATTAAGAACACATACGGTTATAGCGAGTGAATATATATTTCTGATTTCAAGGAATCTTTATAGATGTAGAATATTTCTAATCAATAAGGTTGACCGTGTGACATCTACATCTCCACCAAAACAAATAACCGTAAAGTTGAAAGCAGATCCTGCTATAATTGTGGAGAGTATGGTCACATAGCATCGCACTGTCCTTATTACTGGACACCGAGGAAGAAAGTTGAACTTTCTGCATCTACATCTAGATATTTTAGGAGGAACTCAGTGATGCCTCCTAAAGGGATTGTGAACCCAAAGTTCAACCGATCAGCCAATCATCTGTTTATCACAAATAGGCCTTACACAAATCTGGATTATGGAAAGGCAAAACCTCCTCAGTGCCTGAAGATAAGAACAAATAGAATTCTGATCAATCCTTAACCTCAAAGGGTCAGTGGGTTGAGTTTGTGATATGTGACGCCTCAGGGAAACCCAAGCCAGTTAAGGCTTGGGTTCCTAACATGAACTAATGTTTTCATTGAATTTGCAGGGTGTTCGCTATAGTTCTGAGACTAACACGTGGATGTTGATAGCGGAGCATCCAGACACACGACAGGGAATAGAGCTCTCTTATCAAATATCAGACAAATTAAAGAAGGGCATGTTTCATTTGCTGGAAACAAAGGTGGGTATATCACAGCCCAAGGAGAAGTGGGAAATGAGAAGGTTAAGTTTGATAAGGTAACTATGTCCAACAATTACAAAATAACTTGCTTTCTGTCTCTCAAATTTATGATAAAGGATTTAAGGTCGTTTTTGACAACCAAAAGTGTTACGTTCTAAAGAAGGAATACATGATCCCGGAGGACCAGATCCTAATGTCAGCTTCAAGATACAATGATCTTTATGTCTTGGATCTCTCAAAGGCATCCACAACAGATAGTGAAGTCCAATGCTTCTTGTCCAAAGCTACTGAGAAGGACTCCATCTCCTGGCATAGGAGAATGGGACACATAAATCCAAGGAAAATGAATCACTTGATCTAGAATAATCTTGTGAGGGGAGTAAATGTCAAAAACTTCCAACTCCCGTATTTCTGTGTTGCATGCAAAAAGGGTAAACAGACGAAGAAATCTCAGAAGGAAAAGAAAGTTCATTCTATAGAACTTCCTCTTGAGCTTCTTCACATGGATCTGTTTGGTCTGGTCAGTACAAAAAGCATCGATGGCGACTTGTATAGCTATGTAGTTACTGATGACTACTCAAGGTTCTCTTGGGTAACGTTTCTGAAATCCAAATCAGAAACATTTGAAACCTTCAAGGAATTGGTAACTACACTAGAATCCCTATACAAGCTGAAGGTACGACAGGTGCGCTCAGACAACGGAACCGAGTTTAAGAATCAGAGGATGAAGGCCTATTACAAGGAAAAGGGAATTGTGCATCAATTTACCTCAGCTTATACCCTCAGATGAACAGCGTCGCTGAACGAAAGAACCGCATCTTGATAGAGACGGCACGGACAATGCTGGCAGACTCGAAACTGCCTATCCAATTTTAGAATGAAGCAGTGGCAAATGCATGTTATACTCTTAATCGAGTTCTACTAGTAAAACGCCATGGAAAAACATGCTACGAGTTATTACAGCGATGTAATATCTAGAGCCGTTTGGCGCTCCGTGCACCCTGCTGAAGAAGACTCAGGAGGGAAAATTCAGTGAGAAGGTTAATGATGGGATCTTTCTAGGATGCAACATACCGAACAAGAGTTTTTACAACAACTCAACAGGCCAAGTAGACGTGTGGTGTAATGTTGATGTTCAGAGATATATCACACCACCTGCTGGAAAAGGGCCTGCCTACTTCTTCGACTATGATAGATTCTTCAAGACTTTCCACATGCCTGTTCCCACTTCAGAAGACGAGTTGGCAAACAAGATGATGTACGATGTATTGAACACACCATCTCAAGATTCAACAAGTCCTGATACTACCAACTTAGGGGGAGCAATTGATGCGAGTGATTCTTCCTCTGATGAAGACAATGAAGAAAATGATCAGATCAACCAGGATGTATAGGTTTCGACTTTGACAAGTTCACCAGCATCGGTAAGTGATACTTCAGAATCATCAGAACCTCAGACTCCTACTGCCTCTGACCTAGAACCAAATGCTCATAATCTAGACTCTGAGGTGGTTGTTCCAACAACTCCTCGATCACGTCAAAACGTCTATCATCCATTGGATAACATTATAGGAGATGTGAGATCAGGGGTTCAGACTAGAAATCAGCTATACTCAGTTGATTATGCATCCATGATAGAAAAAAGATACCGTCACGACGGTGCATACCGATGCTTTGTGTCTCATTTTGAACCAAAGTATGTTAGTGAAGCACTAAATTATGAGGCTTGGGTTACTGCCATGCAAGAAGAACTTCTTCAGTTTAAGAAGTTAGGTGTATGGACACTAATCTATAGACCTAAAGATGCTAAAGTCATTGGCACCAAATGGGTCTTGAAATGCAAGAAAGATGATCAAGGGGTGATCATCAGAAACAAGGCTCGGCTTGTTGTTCAGGGTTTTGGACAAGTTGAAGGTATTGACTACAATGAAGTATTTGCACCATGGCAAGGATGGAAGCCATCCGCATCTTTCTTGCCTATGCATCTTATATGAAAATCAAAGTTTATCAACTTGATGTGAAGATGCATTACTTCATGGTAAGATCAGGGAAACAGTGTATGTCAGTCAACCCGAGGGATTTGAGTATCGATATCATCGGGATAGAGTCTACAAACTCGACAAGGCTCTATACGGGCTTCATCAAGCTCCAAGGGCTTGGTATGAGAAACTTTCAACTCATCTTGTGAAACACGGATTTCGCAGGGGAGTCATTGACTGCACATTGTTTATCAAAGAAATAGATGGAGACTTTCTGCTAGTACAGATCTATGTAGATGACATAATCTTCGGTTCAAAGAACAAAGAATTATGCAAAGAATTCGACGTAGTAATGAAGGCGGATTTGAGATGAGTGCCATGGGGGAGATGAAGTTCTTTCTCGGGTTACAGGTGGATCAGACACCAAATGGAATCTTCTTACATCAGACCAAGTATGTAGGGGATATTCTTAGTCGGTTTGACATGGAGAATGCCTCCACAGCTGGCACTCCACTAGCTACAAACTATGATGTAGCACCCGATGAGAAGGGTGATCTGGTAGATGCCACTACGTACCGAGGGATGATTGTATCTCTCATGTATCTCACTGCCTCAAGACCAGATATCATGTATGCTACATGTTTATGCTCACGATATCAGGCAAAGCCTAAGGTGAATCATCGAATTGGGGTCAAAAGGATTTTTCGTTATCTGAAGGGCACACCCACACTTGGGTTGTGGTATCGTCATGATGATGACTTTGAACTTACAGCGTATAGTGACTCGGATTACGGCGGATGCAAGATGACCTACAAGTCTACATCAGCATGGTGTCAGTTCTTTGGGAGAAGATTTGTAACCTGGCAATGTAAGAAGCAGACCTCGGTTGCTTGTCAACCTGTGAAGCAGAATACGTTGCTGCTACAAGCTACTGTTCCCAAATCATATGGATTCAACAGCAAATGTGGGATTACGGATTGCATTTCACTTCCACTCCTATATTTATGGATAACTCTGCTGTGATTGCAGTCACTAAGAACCCGATCCAACATCCTAATTCCAGATCCGTAGGCACATGATCGTTGCCTGACCGAGCACGTTTATGTCGGCGATTGATTTGGCGGGGAGATTGTATGATGAAAGATCTGTGATGGTGACTGAAGGTACCAAGAAAGGAGAGGGTGATCAAGAATGGAACGGGAAGCGATTGGGACGTGGCGGAGCCACCCCAGGTGGCAAAGGTGCATGAATGGATGATCAGCGGGTGGTCATAACTGATGTGGGATCAAAAAGGTACGACAAGTGTGGACACAGGCACCCCGGGGAATGTAGATTGGGGGCAATGTATGTTTTCGTTGTGGGAGGACTAGACATGTGGCGAAGAACTGTGGTATGGGGAGGTGTTATTCCTGTGGTGAGGAAGGTCACATGAGCAAGGATTGCAAGAAGCCGAGGGCGGAAGGTTCAGGAGTGAAGAAGATCGGTGGAAGCTCCTGTACGAGGAAGGAGAACATAGGGTGAGGGCTAGAGCCTTTGCTATGACCGGGAGGAGGCTAGGTCAGACTCCGAGGTAACGTCAGGTACGTTCTTGCAAGTTTAGATTTATGCATCTACACTTTAATTGTGACGCTAGTAGTAGTTTTGTTGCCATTAATTTCTGTGATGTTGGACGTTAGGGGTAGGAAGATTGATGAGCCCTTCAATGTATGAATTGCTATTAGTAAGTCTACCAGGTTACCTAATGACCTAGAGGATTGCGTGATAGAATTGAGAGAGAGCGCTTGTTCCTGCTAGGCTGTTCAAGACAGACATAGGTAGGTAGACATGCATCACCGTTGAGTTGATCAGTAATCTATGACTCAACCCAAGTGTTGCAAGGAGATGGATTGATCAACCACAACCAGGGTTGGGTGTCGACCAACGACAATGAAGTATGAGGAAGGCTTTGACCAAGAAAGCGGATTGCTTAGTTTGGAATCAAGTAAAGCTAATATTAAAGTGTAGAGGGACATTCCCAGTTGTTGCTTAGGTAGTAGAAGTGACAGATCGACTGGAGCTACCCGATGAGTTAAGTGGAATTCATCTGATCTTGCATGCATCGCGTCTAAGAAAGAGCTCAACCGATATAAAGATATGATCATGCTACTAGAGAATACTGAGATGGACAAAGTATCCAAACACAAGAAGCAACTCGTGGCCATTATTAATAAAAAGAAGAGAATAGGCTGACGAGGATGATGGTGTCACTTGTGCGGGTGCAGTGAAGCCTAAAGGGATCTTAGTTGAAATGCAAGATCAAAGAAAAAGTGAGACAGTGTTACCCATAATTGTTCGAGTAGCGACAGGTTTCGGGGAGTAAACCTCTTTAAGGGGGGTAGACTTGTAACACCCCGAATTTCTATTTAAACGAAAGGAAGAGAAAAGTAAATAGAAAGAATAGATAATGAGCACAAGAATATAGGGGATATTCTCAGTCGGTTTGACATGGAGAATGCCTCCATAGCTGGCACTCCACTAGCTACAAACCATGATGTAGCACCCGATGAGAATGGTGATCTGGTAGATGCCAGTATGTATCGAGGGATGATTGGATCTCTCATGTATCTCACTGCCTCAAGACCAGATATCATGTATGCTACATGTTTATGCTCACGATATCAAGCAAAGCCTAAGGTGAATCATCTAATTGGGGTCAAAAGGATATTTCGTTATCTGAAGGGCTCACCCAAACTTGGGTTGTGGTATCCTCATGATGATGATTTGAACTTACAGCGTATAGTGACTTGGATCACGGCGGCTGCAAGATGAACTACAAGTCTACATCAGCAGCGTGTCAGTTCTTTGGGAGAAGATTAGAAACCTGGTAGTGTAAGAAGCAGACCTCGGTTGCTTTGTCAACCTGTGAAGCAGAATACGTTGGTGCTGCAAGCTGCTGTTCCCAAATCATTTGGATTCAATAGCAAATGCGGGATTACGGTTTGCATTTCACTTCCACTCCTATATTGTGGATAACTCTACTGCGATTGCAGTCACTAAGAACCCGGTCTAACATCCTAAGACCAAACACATCGGAATCAAATATCACTTCAAACGTGACTATTTTGAAAAGAATTTACTCGATGTGATAAAAATAAACACTGATTTTCAATGTGATGACCTCTATACAAAGGCTTTTGACAAACCACGTTTTTTATATCTGTTAGAGGTCAATGGCGTTAAAAAGAAAACTGAGGTCATTCCTGAAGATGACCATGTATAGTCTGATGCGTCGAGTCTAGGTTCTTATATTTTTTAAGTTTTAGTGTTATTTAAGTTTAATTCTCTTGTTTTTGTTTAATGTTAGTTCATTAATTACACTTAGTGTCTTTTCTTGCTCATTAAAACCCTAAAACGCAAATCCTTAGAGGTTTTAGTATTTTAGGGAGAGAATAGGTATGAAAAAAATGAGGGAAAAGGAGAGGCAAGCCGATAATAAATAAGATCGTATATGTGATACCGATTTAATGTGTGGAATATGATAGTACCCAGGTACAAACCATTTGGGACTTTAAAAAATCAAAATTGAAAAAAATGCAAAGTTCAAGTATAAGTCTGTGTAGTCTAAGCAATATAAAAGGAAATATGATAGTTAAGCTAGCTACTACTAAGGTAACACAAAGAAAGTAGACCTAGTGGTTGCTAGACCACAGTTGACATGTCGGTAGATTCAACACAATAGATGACTAGACCTTTTGGTGATCTCAAGATTAAACTAAAATGTTTGACTAGCTGTGGGTAACACCTTATCCCTGGTTAATACAATCAACAAGATTCCAATACGGGCTGATGAGAAAAATAAATGCCACAAAAGTACAATCAAACTGATAACCTAGGTTGGTGGTGAGATTTGTGCTAAAAGAACAAAAATTGCTCAAACAAGAAGATAGATTATGTGCCTCTCTGTTGTACGGTGGCACTGACCTTTGGATAAGCATAACCTATATATTCTAGAACTCATTGTTGTTTGCCGCCTCTCTGCTGTGCGATGGCACTGATCTGAGGATTGGCTTCTCTTTAAAAATTCTATGAATAGTCGCTTCTTGAACACTACCTTAAGCTCACTCAAAAATCTCCTGAGCAATGTTGATTACCATATGAGTGTGGGATCCACAAATGCTTTTTAAAATAAACAAACCTTAAAACGATCACCAAACTATGTTGAAAGTCTATGTATGGATTTAAGAGGACAAGTATACTGACAATCACTGTGGCTACATTTCTTGAAACTTCAAATCAGTGTGGGGACCTAAGAGTACTAGTATGATTTCCTAAATTTGCTAAATGACTCCATATGAAAAACAAGGAAAGAGCATCAAAGTTGTTTTTAATAACTTGTCCTGAATGATTTGAATATCCTATATGATTCCAACATAAATTGATCCATGTATGGTTTAAATGATTGAGGCTGCTCTCTCAGAATAATTATTCCTTAGAGCTACATCTCAGGAATTAACTCTCACAAAAACACAAAAACATGTCTTAGTTTTTTAAGTTTTTAGTATTATTTCTTTTATTTCTGTACAAAGTTTGTTATATTCAGTATGTTAGTATCGGACTATGTCATGGAAGTTAATAAGGGACCTTATCATCTAAAAGGTCATGTCTGAGGTGACCACAAGTGCTGTCAACAACAATTGGGTAACATCTGAGGCGACAAATTGTTTAAAAGGATCACGTCTGAGGTGATCAAAAGTTTTTCAAGTTAGAATGATCATGTCTGAGATGATCAAATGATCATAATGTTAATTCAACAGTTTAAAAGGGTTTAAATGTCAAAAGGTCATAAAGTCAGAAAAATTTCATGAGTATGACCATTTGCACGATTGGACCATGAGTATGGACCAAGCATACGAATGGATCATACTCATGTCTTTAATGGCAAATGGACATGAGTATGGACCATGCAACCGAATGGCTGATACGAATTAGCCATTCGGCCACGTGAGAGGAGGCGAATGACCATGTCGCACGACTCAACTCTAGTCGCACGACTGAAGGTGACCGACTGTGCCAGTCGCACGAACAACTTGTGCGACTGGGCTCAGTCGCACGACTGTAGGAACCCTAGTATAAATAGTGGGGTAGTCGGTCGCAGTCATTCATCACCCCAAAATCACCCTAAGTCGCACGACATGTCGTTACCCTGCCAAAATTTCGTTTGAGCCTATTATACCAGTAATTCTTGTATACTGACGATTCCACTGACTATACAGGTATAATGTGGTTTAATCTAATCATATTTCATTCAATTTACTACAAAATCGACAAGTTCGGTCCAAACCAAGAACCGAGACTTGTTTGACTAAATAACGCAGTTAATCCAAGCAATCAACTGAAATCAATGTTATTAGGTGTTAAGTATAATGATTGTGAGTCCAATGAACCAAAACACGACATCTAATCATAAGAATTGGTAAAAACTTGAATTTGAATTGAATAGCATTTTTTCATGCGAATGGACAGGCTGATGAACTTCAGTCACACGAATGAGTAGTGCGAACAGCTAAGTCGCACGACTGAATCATGTGTGTGGGTCCAGGCGCACGACTGATATACACGACTGAGTATACATACGGGTGAGCTCAGTCCCATGACTAGTTGTACGTATGGAATAATTTGCACGACTAGATCTAAGTCGCACTACTCATTCGCACGACTAGATCTCAGTCGCACAGTCTCATTCGCACGACAGATCAAAAGGGAAATATTTTCAAGTCCAAGTGATTCAAGATATTCTTAATCAACGGATACTAACGTTCTTTTTTTGTAATAGATGGCTAGTCGGTGGATAATGAGCACTAAGCACAATATCTGTGCTCATCTGGATCAGTCTTCCAGACATGCTCATGACTATGCTGGAATCATCTTGTTTCTTAGGCGATCAAGGGTCTCTCACGTAATCTCAACTCCATGTACACCATACCGTTCTATTCAGCAGGCCTTCTGGGAAGGTGTTGGACCAAAAGAACCAATGAGCCAGATCAGAAAAACCTTTAAGTCCCACAGACATCATAAAAACTAAAGTGGTCTACAACAGCTGAAGACAAAGTCTGAAGACAACAGCTAAAGACAAAGTATGAAGACAAAGTCTGAAGACAACTACTGAAGACAAAGTCTAAAGACAAGGTCTGAAGACAAAGTCCGAAGACAAAGTCTGAAGACAAAGTTTGAAGACAAAGTCTGAAGACAACAGCTGAAGACAAAGTCTGAAGACTACTACTGAAGACAAAGTCTGAAGACAAAGTCTGAAGACAACAGCTGAAGACAAAGTCTGAAGACAAGGTCTGAAGACAACTGCTGAAGACAAAGTCTAAAGACCAAGTTCTCAGAAGTTGTCACAACAGCTGAAGTAATTCTTTCCAGTAGTTTCTAATCAGTAGTTTTATTTTATGTAAAACATCTGAAGTTCTTACACTTCAGATGTTAAACTTCAGTAATTGTAATGTTAGCTTATACTTAGCTTTTTGTGAAGGTGTCCTCAGTTTGTTGTGGACATCTTCAGTAGTTTAGTCTACTTTCAGTTGTTTGTATAAATCAATTAGCTGTCACTATCAAGTGACGTCAGCTGATATCACATTCCTTTATAAAAGGAACGTTGACCTATTTATTGGTAAGCCGAAGCTTGTGCATGAATGAAAACATTCTCTTTGCAGAAAATTGTCTCTCTCTATAACCGTCACTGTTTGACTGAATATTCATATTATTCTTGCTTAAATTTTGTCTAATTCTTGTTTTATTCTGCTGCGATTGTTAATCTAATTGATAAAACTAGATCCCGATCCTTTCAAAAGGCGTTGTATTTGATAAAACCTCAGAGCCTCATCGAATCTGTAGTTCAATATTTGGGGAGGCCATTGAGATCTCTGAGGATGATCTTAGGATAGTGCTGCAACTTGGGGATGATGTTGAATGCCCCCACACGACTACACCCCCTTATTGTTCGAGGTTGTTTCCTGCGGGCCATGTACGCTGGGGACATCAATACTGGGGTGCTCAACAAGAGCAATCTGTGTCCCCAGTTCAAGTACCTTGCGTATGTTGGCTTAACTGTATAGCGTCTCGGAAGGGAGGTTTTGATGAACTTTCCGATCAGATCCAAAACGCATATGCTGCATTGGTGCTGAACCATCCGTCCCGCTTCTCCAGGATGATCTTCACCTACTTGGTGGAGAACATTGAGGGGAAAAGGAAGGAGGGCTTCTGCATGTACCCTCACTTTATGCAGATGATTATAGACCAGAAGCTACCTTCCTCGCCGAAGGAGAAGGAGGACGCGGTGGTACTCGAGGTGATGGACGATACCACCTTTGGCAGGATGAAGGTCTACAGGGGGAAGCAGGTAAAGCCCCCTGTGAGGAGATTATTTGGGCATCTGGTCCCGGAGGATTACGTGGTGCTGGCTAGGCGTAAATGGCGTCACGTTGATAGTGACTCTGAAGAAGAGCAACTACAGCTCCGTGATGATGACTCCGATGATGATAGCGGGGATGCTGGAGATGAAGGACCCACTCAACAAAGGGGCCCCACTGTTGATATTCCATCTCCAGCATCTGCCCCCACTGGAGATGGAGCGGAGACTACTGGGTTCCACCAGGATTCATGCTTGGCGAGGAGGAGGAGGAGTGAGATGAGGAGCCAGTGACTTGGACTGTGGGAAGTAAAGTCGTTCCCACAAAACGAGGGCTCCAGGCGGTTAGTGAACGCCCAGGCGGATTGGGAGAGACTACTGATGATCCTACTTATACTCCTGATCTGCCAGGCCTCACTCTAGGGGGAGCATCCTCCTCGACTGGATCGAGGAAGAAGAGGATGGCTCAACCCCATGGATTGAAGAGGAAGAATAACTTTATCACCACCACAGCCACCACCACAGCTACCACCATTCCACCTACCACCAGTACCACTACATCCACTACCACCACTACCATCATTCCACCCACCACTACCACGAGATCATACACCACTTCCACACCTACTCCACCAGATACACACTTCCCATCCACCACCACTACAGCTCATCCACAGCCATCCACATCGATACCAACCCCAATCTTCTTTACATCCACTACCACCACCACAGGCCATGGAGTTGGGACCTCCTCACAGGTCCCACTTGTTTTTGGATCCTCTTACCCATCTGTCGGGTTGGAGGAGCAGTTGGCTAATCTTGACTGGTTAGTGCTGAAGCTGCTGGCGATGGATGAACAGAGCCTCTTAGCTTAATCAGCTGATGGAGCTTAATGCATCCCAAGACCAAAGGATAGAGGCCTAGAGCTAAGAGATCACAGAGCTGAGAGAGATGCATACATCCTCAGTACAGAGGATACAAGATTTAGAGGCCCAGAATAAGAAGCTTATACTGAGACTGAAGGGATCCAAAGATGAGCCCCTAAAGATCCGAGAAGGAGATGGAGATGATGGTGATGACGATGACAAGGATGATGATGATGATGACTGTGATCATCAAGGGGATGACACTAATGCAGGTGATAATGACGATCATGATGATGATGATGATGAAGGAGATGCAGCTGCATCTACATCAGCTCAAGGTCAAGAGAGGCGCACAAAGAAAAATCAAGACCAAGGAGCCCCATCATCTTCTGTTGATCCTACTGACCCATCAGCTATTCAAGACAAGAGTAATGCATAGCTGTTTATGTTATTTAAACTATGTGTATTTGAATATTGTATCTA
Source organism: Flaveria trinervia (assembly GCA_025506515.1). Lineage (NCBI taxonomy): Eukaryota > Viridiplantae > Streptophyta > Magnoliopsida > Asterales > Asteraceae > Flaveria > Flaveria trinervia. The sequence goes on from CM046447.1 coordinate 40,780,317, forward strand.
ATAAATGTAACTAATGTTTATGGTTATTATTAATGTTACTCTTCTATTTGTGACTAAATGATTGATGCGTTACATGTTATAAAACAAGCCGATCCTAATTTTCAAGGAGATGAATATGATGTTGCTCCCCTCAACAGATCAAGACTCAACTCACAATGATTCTTGACCTGCAGGGGATTGTCAGGAGATCTGTGAATACACTCCTGAAGAAGGAGATATAATTCATGATCTCACCGACGAGCAACTGGTTGAAATGTTCCGACTCAATCCTGATGAGATTGTGAAAGATGCTCCAACAGTGCAAAAGGAGAGTGACGATGAGGTTCAGGATGTTGATGAGATCGATATTGAAGATGTCACTACACAACCCTATCCAGAGTACATTGACAATGAGGGAAATGTCATTCCTAATCTGGGAGAAACTCGTGTCAGTGACACTTTTGAGACTCTGGATAAAATAGAGCAAGAGTCAGAAAAGGATAAAGAGAAGGCCCAAGCCTCAGACGCTAAAGTCAACATCAAAAAGGCTGAATGGGCAGCATGTCTTGAAGAAATCAGAGCCCAACGCAGCGCTACAACGTCAACTGTCTATACCAAACTATATAAGGTCAAGAAACATCAAAAGGTGGGAGGCAGAATCATAGCGTGGGCACATTTTGCAGACCTTAACGTTTACGCGGTTAAACGTGACAAGGGAATAGAGTACTTCAGATTTCCACATGATCTGAAGACTCTTCAAGGTTTTGAGCTCAACCAGTTAGCAAAGTTAAACTTGCTATATGCTGACCCTCGTAAGATGTCAGGCTGGTTTGAAGCTGCTCTAAAGAGGGAGTACCATACCAGATGGGTCAACTTCAAACCTCAACAACCAACGAGGTACATCAAAAGATCTGAGGTTGATGCCATAACTGGCAGACCTAGAGTAGTGCTAATGTGGAGTCCACCACGTGCAATGTTAAAGATCCCACTACGTGAGATGCCACAGAACTTCACTCCACACTTCAAATGGTGGTACTACGATTGGAGAACGGGAGAGGCCGTGATAGTCTTGAACAGGAATGGCACAATGGAAACCATAAGGGTGTTTGACCCGATGTTGCTCACCAACTTGTTAGCACAAGATGTTTATACTTTATACAAGTGCCCACTGTTCTACGACCCACAAGATATTGTACAAGCTTTATAGTTCCAGAAAGTGATAAGACTCTGTTTTGATTTTGAGATAAACACATGAGTCACCAAAGAAGCTAAGTACAAGAAGTTTGAAGAAATCATGAAAGATGTTAGACGATAGATAGATCTAGGTCCAAGGGGGAGTTTGTTGATACATATATGTACCTAGATCCTGATCTGAATGTAATATGTCTTACACTTATGTAATTATTGGGTACTTCATGAAATACAAAATGTTTGGTTGTGTCTATAATGTTTAATATTTCATTAATGAGTTGTTTAACGCATATTGACTGGATTATTAGGTTTGTGATTGTTTGATTGTTATGCACAATGTTATAATATTCAATATATTCAAACTTGGTGAAGTGAAGTTCTCATGCGTCCGACTGGACCATGCGCCCCAACAGTGGTCATGCGTCCGAATGGCCATGCGACAGAGTATCCATGCGCGTCAATAGTTCATATACATGAACAACTTCATGCGTCTGACTCAATCGCACGGCTGAACACTCAGTTGTGCGAATGGATCAACCGCATGGCTCAATCCACGAATGACCATGATAATGGTTCAGTCGCACGAATGAGCAACCCTAACCTATAAGTACCACCTAATTCGTGGAAAAACAAAAGCATTCAATCCACTTCGACTCCAGACGTACCCTAGCGGTCCAGAAGCCTCTAAGTTCGTACTCCAAGTCCTAGAACGATGTAGATTGATTCCTAATCGATTCTTGACGTTAGATTCAATACGTTATTGTCTTTACGTGCTTTCTCACTAATTGGATCGAAAATCAAATAGGATTCCGCACTATTTGGTTTGGTTTAACAAGTTAATCAGTTGGTGTTTGGTCAAATACCAGATCCTAACAAATAACAATATCGTAAATACTAAAATTGATCTTTGTTAAAATTTTGTAGATGGCCACCAATAATAATGATAATCATGATAATTCATCCACTCTGCCCAATCTTTACGAGCGATTCTCCAAAAGGAACGTCTAAATCATAACAATTTTATCGATTGGTATCGAAACTTGAGAATCGTTCTCAAGCAAGAAAAATAATCATATGTTTTAGACGACCCTATCCCCGATCAACCTAGTGAGGATGATGTAGAGGCATATAACGATTGGATGAAGTACACTGAGGACTCTGTCCAAGTGTCTTGCCTTATGTTGGCAAGCATGACTCCAGATCTCCAGAAGGAGTATGAGAATCACGTAGCTTATGACATGATAACCCAACTGAAGGAAACGTTCCAACAGCAAGTGAGGGTTGAGCATTTCGAAATGGTTCGAGCACTCCATGCATGTCATATGGATGACAACCAATAGTTTCATCTTATGTACTTAAGATGAAAAGTCACATTGACCCCCTCGAAAGGCTAAATTTTCCCGTCTCAAAGGAATTTGCCACGGATTTGATCCTTAATGGCCTTACCAAAAGGTTTGAGACGTTCGTGTTGAACTACAACATGAATGCTTGGGACAAAAGCGTTGGTGAGGTTCACACTATGCTCAAAATGGCCGAGGCGGCCATAGGTAAAAGGGTTTTCCCGTTCTCACCATTAATGAAGGTGGGAACAAGAAGAGGCTCATCCCGCACCCAAGGTGAAAGTTGCCAAGGTTAAGGGACCCGTATGGGGAAAGGGGAAAGGGGTGGCAAGGGTGCCACCCAAAGCACAGGAGAAGAAGCAAAAGGTTGCTTCCAATGAGCCATGCTTCAAGTGTGGGGAGATTGGACATTGGGCAAGAAATTGTCGTGTCCATCTCCAAGAGTTGAAAGCAAAGAGGGATGTCGGGCAGACCTCAGGTACCATATACATGATCCATATTAATTTAAACTTAATATCCTCTAACACATGGGTATTAGATACCAGATGTGGAAGTCATATATGCAATTTGTTGCAGGGGTTCAAAAGAAGTAGCAACTTCAACAAAGGGGATGTTAGCCTCTACATGGGCAATGGGGCTAAAGTTCAAGTTGAAGCCCGTGGTGACTACATCTTGAAACTTCTAAATGGTTTGGAAGTAATTTTGTACAATGTTTTGTATGCTCCTAGTTTGACTAGGAACATTATTTCTGTAGCCCTATTAAAACATTTTGGATATGTATTATCCTTTATTAGAAATGAAATCCATGTTACTTTGAATGACATGTTTTACTTTAAAGTTATTCCCATCAATGGTATCTATGAATTGGTTTGTAAAAATACATTGAATGATAGCTTATTGTACCAAACTAGTACCAAGAGACTCAAATCCGATTTGAGTGACAGTTACCTTTGGCATTGCCGTCTTGGTCATATTAACAAGAAAAGAATACAAACACTACAAAAGAATGGTCTTTTAAAAACAAGTGAATGTGATTCATTTAATGTATGTGAGTCTTGTTTACAAGATAAAATGACCAAGGCACCTTTTAGTGGCAAAGCCGAAAGGGCAAAGGATTTATTAGGTATCATACATTCTGATGTGTGTGGTCCTTTTAAACCTATGACAAAGTACAATGAAAGATACTTCATTACCTTTACTGATGACTATAGTCGATATGGGTATGTGTACTTGTTAAGACACAAAGATGAAGCTTTTGAAATGTTCAAGATCTCTTAAAATAAAGTACAAAATCAACTCAATAAGTCAATTAAAATTCTCCACACCGATAGAGGAGGTGAATACCTGAATGATGCTTTTAGGGATCATCTTAGAAGTTGTGGGATTGTCTCACAATTATCTCCACCGGGAACACCACAACATAATGGCGTGTCTGAGCGGAGAATTCGAACTCTATTGGATATGGTTCGATCTATGATGGCTAGAAGCTCATTACCTCTATCATTTTGGGGTTTTGCTCTGCTCTCTGCGGCTCGTATTTTGAATATGGCCCCAACCAAGAAAGTGGAAATGACACCTTATGAAATATGGCATGGAAGGGTTCCATCATTTTCATATTTGATGGTGTGGGGTGTGAGGCTTATGTGAAGACTCCCACCTCGAACAAGTTAGAAAGCCGTTCCACTAAGCGTATCTTTATTGGATATCAAAGAGATTCTATGGGATATTATTTCTATGATCCAATACAACAAAAGGAGTTTGTTGCCAAAAAGGGTGAGTTCTTGGAAACCAAGTTCCTTATGGAAGGAAATCGTAATAGAACTGTGGATCTTGAAGAGGATCAAGAACCGCAACCCGATACACGTTTGGTTGACACTAGCACTCAACATGAGGATGTTGAAAGTGATCAAATAGTTGATCAATACACAGAAAACGTTCACAGATCTAGTAGAACTAGTAATCCAACTCAAAGATATGGACTTTTCACTGATGCATGCTATATGATAGATTCTGATGAACCTATCACATACCATGATGCGTTATCCAATTCGGATTGTGACAAATGGCTTGAGGCCATGAACGTTGAGATGCAATCCATGTATGACAATCAAGTGTGGGACTTGGTTATACCACCTCTTAACTCCAAGTAGTTGTAAATAAGTGGGTTTTCAAGAAGAAAACGATATGCATGGAAACTTGGATACTTATAAAGCTAGACTTGTAGCAAAGGGTTTCACTCAAACTCAAGGGGTTGACTACGATGAAACTTTCTCACCTGTTATGATGCTAAAATCTATTAGGATATTGTTTGCCATAGCTGCTCATTATGATTATGAGATTTGGAAAATGGATGTCAAAACCGCTTTCCTAAATGGATATCTTGAGGAAGCTTTCTATATGGTTCAGCCTGAAGGTTTTGTCGATCCAAAACATCCTAACAAAGTATGCAAGTTAAAGAAATCAATCTATTGATTGAAACAAGCATCGAGAAGTTGGAATCACTGTTTTGATGAAGAAGTAATTAAATTTGGATTCATAAAGAACGCTGATGAAGTTTTAGTATATAAGAAAGCTAGTGGGAGCATCATCACTTTCCTAGTATTGTATCTTGATGACATACTACTATTTGGAAATGACATTCCAACCTTGGAATGTGTAAAAACCTGGCTTGGAAGTTGTTTTTCCATCAAGGATCTTGGTGTGGCCACCTATATTCTGGGAATAAAGATCTATAGGGATAGATCAAGGCGGTTGATTGGTTTAAATCAAAGTGCATGCATTGATAATATCTTGAAAAGGTCCAAGATGGAAAACTCTAAGAAAGGTATGGTACGTATTCAAAGAGGAACGATATTGAGTATGACTCAATGTCCAAGCTCAAAGGATGAGCAAGATAAAATGAAGGCAATACCATACGCATCTGCTTATGGATGCATCATGTATGCAATGATATGCACTCAGCCGGACGTTTCATTCGCCTTAAGCATGACAAGCCGATACCAGCAAAATCCTGGAAGCAGTCATTGGATGGATGTTAAGAACATACTTAAGTACCTATGGAGGACCAGTGATATGTTTCTAATCTATGGATCTGGTAATGAGGAACTCATTGTAAAGGTTACACGGATGCAAGTTTTCAAACCGATTGCGATGATTCACGATCACAATCGGGATACATTTTCATTCTGAATGGACGAGTTGTCTCTTGGAAGAGCTCTAAACAGGATGTGGTGGCTTTATCAACTACAGAATCTGAATACGTCATTGCCTCATTGGCAGCTCAAGAAGCTGCGTGGTTGACGAAATTCATTGCCGATCTAGGGGTTGTCCCTTCCATTCAGGACCCCCTAGAGATCTTTTGTGATAATGAGGGTGCGATTGCTCAAATCAAGGAACCTCATGCTCATCAAAAGACTAGGCACATTGAGTGGAGATTCAACTACATACGAGATGAAGTTGAGAAAGGAAAGATATGTATTCGCAAATTTCACACAGATCAAAATATTGCGGATCCTCTTAAGAAGCTCCTAGAAAAGGCAAAGCATGAAGGTCATACCTGTGCCATGGGACTTCGATATTCTAGTGATTGGATTTTATCTGTAATTTCATATTTGGATATTTGGAACTCCCTTACTACTTGAATAAAATTATTTGGTCATAATATTTTAATGAATGTTCTAATTTAGCATGTTTAATCCATGGGTAAATTGTTTACTCTAAATATCCATAGTCGTTCATACTTGTGGGAACACGTATGAGGGTAAGATTATTATGAATTTGGATTTGTGGATATTCATAAGGAATGAATATAGAGCAAATGGTTTCTGCCAAAGTTCATAGATATTTATGGGATACAAATATTGGACTGACCCGCATCTCAAATTTTACTACATGGAATCTTCTAGAATGATCATAAGTAAATTTGAGTAAAGGTGAATATCATTTGAGTAAAGATACATATTGGGTTTTGATATTCACCAAGTGTTATACCTTGAGCTAGTTCTTCACTGCCCTGAAATAATGAACAGTACGTAAGGCTATGTTCAGGCGTGACACGAGGTGTTTGTGAGAAACATATGTAGTCAAGATCGAATTTGTTCCTGTTATTCGTTGAGAGCAAGACGTCTAAAGCCTGATTAAGTTAAATCAACAAGGAATGATCATTCTATGTCCTTGGATTTAACATGACATATATAACAAAAGGATAAATGATTAATTCACCTAAATCATTTCAAGTTGGATACTTGAATGGGATGATGTTATTGAATGGCTATAAGTCATGCGTATTAAGGGTAGTAAACTGTTGTTAGGCGGTATTTACTGCTTGCATCAATTTTCTATGAATATTGTGCAAGTGGGAGATTGTTGGATTCTATATGCCCAAGACACGTAGAATATTGATATGGTTAGTACCTTATGATCCAAGTCGGGTTATACCCAATAACAAGCTTTGCAAACACAAACAATTATTTAATTGATGATATGATCATGCAATTAAATAATCACACCAAATTTAGAAAATACGTTTTCTAAATATTGCATTTGTGGTGGAACAAATTATAAGGATATTTTGTTGATGAATTTTATTACTTATATTGTTATTTAAATAGGTTTAAGTAACATTAAATAATAATGAAAGTGTCATTTAAATTAAAAGGGGTTTAATTTAAATAATGTACATGACCCTTTTAATGTGTGTTTTTTTAAATTGTTTCGGGTGGGAAAACACCTTCTAGATGGCTGATTTCAGCCTCTCTATGGTCTAATGGGATCATTTTCTTTTGTCTTGAAAACACACATGAGAAGGAGTGTGCATGTGACCCTTTTCACACACATCATTTCACACCAAAAAAACTCTCTCTCTCCAAAACTCTCTCTCGGCCGGCAGCATCAATAGTAGAGGGTTTTGGATTGATCATGGTGTTCTTCTTCCTAGCAAGAAGGTGTTTGCTATAGTGCTTGGGGTATACAAGCTTGAGATGATCTCCTTTTGGTGCCTTGGTCGTTTTCTTGGTCCATATCATCCTCCATATCCGCCCCTTTTGTTGCTGGAAGGTAGTTCATGGCAGCTTCTTTATGGTTGTCCATATTGTATGTTTATGTGTTTCTATAGCTAGTTATATTCCATAAAGATCCTTTGTTCCTGGTTTGTTTGTAACTTTATAATATCAAAATAGAACTTGATTTTTCAGTTCATAAATATGTTATAAAGTTCATTTCCGCTGCGTTTTTCACAATGTTTAAATGGTTAAACTATGTTTATGTTCTAACAAACCGAACAAGAACAAGAGAGGTTTTGGTAGCATCAGCCTAGAGGGAGTTTGTTGGATTAAGAAGAAGGCTGGTGCAACCAAAACCATACACTTAGAGTATTTTGAGTACAACTAATAAAGTTCTTCCAAAGACAAATTCAACACTTCCAAAGGTATACGCGGTTAGTACCGTTTTCGTACGGAGTACTAACTGATTTTGCATGTATACCAACTCAAATAGTGTGGAATCCTATTTGATTGGCCATCCAATTAGGGAGAACACAGTTCAGACCAATCTAATGATTAATGAAACGTTATGAATGATTAGAACACGATCAACTGTGATCTATGAACTTGGAACAGGTCTTCTTGAGTGTCTGGATGGCTAGGCTACGATTATGTGCGTAGGTATTTGAATTGTTTTGTTTTTCCACGAATGAGGTGATATTTATAGGTTAGGGTCTTCCATTCGTATGACTGAAGCATACGATTAATCCATCCGCACGACTGAGGGTCCAGTCATGCGACTGAGTCAATCTTATGTCTCAATCATGCGGCTGATCCAGTGTCCTGATTCAGTTATGCGACTGGTTCATTAGCATGAAGTATTCATGTGTATGGTCCATTCACATGAGAACTTCAAACGATTAATTTTGAACATGTTTCTCAATCATTATTGGCTAAGAATTATGTAAACAACCACAAACCTATATAGTTAGTTCAATATGCGTTATCACACAATAAAAGATGAAATATTAAACATCATATGCATCAACCACACATTTCATTTCATTCATACCCATTCAACTACATATATGTAAGATATGAAAGACATTTTACATTTAGCTCCTAAACTAGGTACAGATGTATCAACAAACTCCCCCTTCGACCTAGTTTACATCATTGTCTAACATTCCCCATAGCTTTTCAAACTTCTTGTACTTTTCCTCTTTTGTAGCTCCGGCATGTATCTCTACTGCAAAACATAGCCTTATAACATTTTGAAACTAGAGGGCTTGTACAATTTATTGTGAGTCATAGAATAGTGGCCACTTGTACAAAGTATAAACATCATCAGCAGACAAGTTGGTCAGCCACATAGGGTCAAATACCAGGATAGTATCCATTTGGCTCTCCTTTTGTAAGACTATGACCGTTTCACCTGTTCTCCAATCATAGTACCACCAATTGAAGTGTGGAGAGAAGTCTTGTGGCATTTCCTTTAGAGGGATCCTTGACATTGTGCGCGGAGGACTCAACATTAGAACTATCTTTGGCTTTCTAGTAATGGCATCAACTTCGGACCGTCTGATGTACCTCGTCCGTTGTTGAGTTCTGAAGTTAACCCACCTGGTGCGGTACTCTTTCCTTAATGCAACCTCAAACCAGCCTGACATTTTCTTTGGATTAGCATATAGCAACTTTAGGCGTGCCAGCTAGTTGAGCTCAAAACCAGGTAAAGTCTTTAGATCATATGGGAATCTAAAGTACTCTATGCCCTTTTCTCTCCTCACGACATAAACATTTAGATCCTCAAAATAAGCCCATGCGATGATCTTTCCTGGCACCTTTAAGTGTTTCTTGACTTTGCTCAGCTTGGTGTAGACATTTGGCTTTTGTGCACTGCGCATGGCTCAGATCTCAGCAAAACAGGCCCCCCATTGAGCCTTTTTGATGTTGACATCAGCGTCTGAGGCTTGGGCTTGATCCTCATTCTTCTCGGACGCTTTCTCCATCTGATCCAATTTTTCAAATGTATCACTGATGAGAGTATCACCCAGATTGGGGACTACATTTCCGTCCCTGTCAGCATACTCTGGATAATGGTCGGCCATGACGTCCTCGATCTCGATTTCATCTATGTCATTGAGCTCATCGTCACTTGTAACTTCAAAAGTATGAGCATCCTTGACAATCTTGTCCGGGTTGAGTCGGAACATCTCAGTAAGCTGGTCATCCGTAAGGTCATGAAAGATTTGTCCTTCTTCAGGAGTATAGCTTACAAACCTTCTGACTATCCCATGCAAATCAAGAATCATTGTAAATTGAGACTTGATTTGCCGAAGAGGAGTAACATCATACTCATCTTGCTGAGATGATTGATCTGCTTGATTTAAACATGTAACACACCAATTGTTAGTAATTAACCAAGACAATCAAACATTTGATAAAGATATATAAACATTAATTACATAATATTAATACAAGATTCAAGTACAAAAGTTTTCAAAAACATAAATATCTAATCTTTACTTTTTCCCTGAATAGCAGGCACGTCAGTAGGTGGGGCAGAAGATGAAGCTCCTTGGTCTTGATTTCTCTTTGTACGTCTCTCTTGACCCTGAGCTGAGGCTAATGCAGTTGCATCTCCTTCTTCATCATCATCATCATCATTCTGCCTTTCCATTGTCTCCTCATCATCACCAGCCTCATCATCATCACTATCATCATCTTTATCATCATCATCTCCTTCTTTGATCTTGAGGGGCTCATCTTTTGATTCCTTTAACTTGAGCATGATAGTCTTGTTAGGAGCCTCCAACTCCTCTATTCTCTTTGCTGATTGGACTTTATGCTCCTGGAGTTGGGCAATTTGCTGAGCCTGCTGTGAGATCTGTTGTGCTTGGGTAGCGTTGAGCTCCACAAGCTGACGTACTTGGGCAGCCTTCTCTTCATGAGCAGTCAACAGCTTCTGCGCCATATGGATAAGTGCTGATAGCTATTCCTCTACCTTAATGGGAGGTAGAGATGATCCTGTGGTGAATGTCGGGTGGGATGATGGTCCGGCTTGATGGCTGGTGGTGGTAATGGAGGCAGTGGTGAATATGGGTGGTGGTATATGAGTGGGTAGTGAAGGGTAGGTTGTAGTGGTGGAAGGTGGAGGTGTGGTAGTAATGGAAGGTGGTGAGGTAGTGGTGGTGTTAGGAGTGGTGGATGTGGGTGAAGTGGTGGTGGTTGTGGTGGTGGTGGTAGAGGTGGTGATCAATGTGAACCTTGGCCTCTTCCCCTTCTTTCCATAAGGTTGAGCCATTCTGTTTCTCCTCGAACCCTTGGATACAGTGGCTCCTCCTTGGCTACCGGGCTGGTCTGGGTGTAAGATTGATTAGCAGTAGGCTCCCCAGACTCACCCTGACATCCACCTACCGCCCTAATGCCACGCTCGGTGGCAACCACCCTGCTGTCCACCATCCGAACTAACCGTTCCTCGTCATCCTCTTCCTCCACATCAGGACAGAAGTCCTCATGGAATCCTGCCATATCCGCTCCTCCGTGGGTGGATGGTGGAGGTGTAACATTTGTGGTAGTGGCCCTAGATTAGTTGGGGCAAGTATCTCCACCATCACCACCATCATCATCATCAGAGTCATCGGATGGGAGCACAATCGGCTCAGAGTCAGAGTCACTCTCATCGTGACGCCACTTCCTCTTCATTGGGGCCATGTAGTCCTCTTGGGCCAGATGCCCCAACAACCTCCCTACCGGGGGCTTCACCTGCTTCCCCTGATATACCCTCATCCATCCTAGGGTGGTATCATCCATCACCTCCAGGGTAACTGCATCCTCTCTCTCTGTTTAGGCAGCGAAGGAAGCTTCTGGTTGATGATCATCTGGATGAATCAGGGGTACATGCCGAAGCCTTCTTTTCCTTTGGCCTCTATGTTCTCCACCAAGTAGGTGAAGATCATCCTCGAAAAGCTGAAAGGATGATTCAGTACCAGAGCCACATAGGCATTCCGGATCTCATTAGAAAGCTCATCAAAACCTCCCTTCCTCAAGGCTATACATCTCAGCAACACATGGGCTAAGTATTTGAACTGGGGGCACATGTTGCTCTTTTTGAGCACACTTGCGTTGATGTCCTGTTCGGTTTGTTGGACCATTATCAAAGTAATCTGAAAAACGCAGCGGAATAAAACCTTAATCTTATGATTTGTAATCTGAAAATTAAGGCTAATAACATAACTACAACAAACCCAAGAACATAGGTTCAAATATATGTGAATGGACTAGCTATCAATAAGAAATAACAACCAAAATCAAACCATGAAACTACCTTCCAAAGGCTGCTGAAAAACGTGATTTTGATGAAGAGAATGAGGTTCTTGAATGACCAAACACCAAGGAGAGGTGTCCTCAAGCTCCCATAGCCACAAGCATCAAGAAAAGACCTTTCTTGCTAGGATTTGTACAGCAAAACCACCAAGAAACTTGCTGAAAATCGAGTTCCAGCCGTGTATACTCTTCAAAATTGGAGAGAACTTTTGTTCTTGTGGTTCTTGCATGTGAGAGAGAGAGAGAGAGGAAGGTAGAGTGTATCTCACTAGTTAATGTGTTGTGTTGTTCCAAGACACAAAAGGGTCCAACCCCTAAAGAGGGGCGGCCGAAATTGGTGAAGAGATGGGGTTTTTCCCCCTAAAACCCTTCTGCAATTATTTTATAAACAAGTTGTTAAAATAGTTATATAATTAACCTTTTAATTATATAACTCATACACACTTTTATTATATGATGTTATTTAACCAAATTAAAAAACATTACAAATAATACCCAGTAACAATATATCCTTATAAGTTGTTCCATCTCATATGCAATTTATTTAGAAAACCCATTTTCTAAATTGATGTATTTATTTAATTGCATGATCATATCATCAATTAAATATCAATTGGTTTTGGCTAAGCTTGTTATTGGGTATGACCTGACTTGGATCATAACATCCTAACCACTTCAATGTTCTATGTGTCTTGGGCATAAAGAATCCAACAATCTATCACTTGCACAAGATTCATAGATGATTGATGCAAGCAGTAAATACCGCCTAACAACAGTTTACTAACGTTAATATGCATGACTTAAAGCCTTTCAATAACATCATCCCCTTCAAGTATCCAACTTGAAATGATTTAGGTGAATCAATCATTTATCCTTTTGTCACAGATGTCATGTTAAATCCAAGGACACGGAATGATCATTCCTTGTTGATTTAAGTTAATCAGGCCCTAGACATCTTGCTCTCAACGAATAAGAGGAACAAAGTCCATCTTGACTACATACGTTTCTCACAATCACCTCGTGTCACACCTAAACATAGCCTTATGTACAGTCCACTATTTTTCAGAGCAGTGAAGAACTAGCTCAAGGTATAACACTTTGGTGAATATCAAAACCCATTATGTATCTCAGGTCGGAGGATACCAAATGATATTCGCCTTTACTCAAATTTACTTATGATCAATCAAGAAGATTCCATGTGGTTAAATTTGAGACGCTGGTCATTCCAATATTTATATCCCACAAATATCTGTGAACTTTGGCAGCAACCAATTGCTTAATATTCATTCTTTATGAATATCCACCAAACCATGTTCATAATAGTCTTACGTTCATATTTGTTCTCACAAACATGACCGACTACAAACATTTAGAATAATAAACATATTCATGGATGTATACATGCGAAAATGAATATAACTCAAAATATCACAAGTATATAAAGAGTTAAATATTACATTCTTCCAAACTTTTATTTACTAAACAGATCGATTCCAATCACTAGAATATCGAAGTCCTAAGGCACAAGTATGACTTTCATGCTTTGCCCTTTCAAGGAGCTTCGTGAGTGGATCCGTAATGTATTGATCAGTGTGAACTTTACGAATAAATATCTTTCCCTTTTCAACTTCATCCCATATATAGTTGAATTTCCACTCAATGTGCCTAGTCTTTTGATGTGCACAGGGTTCCTTGATTTGTGCAATCGTACCCTCGTTATCACAAAAGATTTATGTAGTGGACAATGCTACCCCATTCATAATGAAGACATCTGATTGTGATAGAGAATCATCTCGATGAGTTTGGAAACTCGCATCCGTGTAACCCTTTACAACGAGTTCCTCTTTATTAGATCCGTATATTAAAAATATTTCCTTAGTCCTCCTAAGGTATTTCAACATACTTTTAATAGCCATCCAATGGCTATTACTTGGATTCTCTTGATATGTGCTTGTCGTGCTTAACACGCATGACACGTCCGATCTAGTGCATATCATCACATACATGATGGATCCTATAGAAGACGCATATGGGATGTCCTTCATTCGATCTTGTTCATCCTTTGAGCTTGGACATTGAGACGTACTCAATATTCTCTCTCTTTGAATAGGTACCATACCTTTCTTAGAGTTTTTCCACCTTGAACCTTTTCAAGACTTTATTAATGTATGCACTTTGATTTAAACCTATCAACCGCCTCGATCTATCGCTATAGTTCTTTATTCCTAAAATATAGGCGGCTTCACCGAGATTTTTATGGAAAAACAACTTCCAAGAAAGATTATTAACACCTTCCATGGTTGGAATATTATTTCCAAAAAGTAGTATGTCATCAACATACAATACTAGGAATGTAATTATGCTCCTACTAGCGTTCTTATATACACAAGCCTCGCCAGCGTTCTTGATGAAACCAAATTTCTTGATGTCTTCATCAAAACATTGATTCCAACTCCTCGATGCTTGTTTCAATCCATAGATTGATCTCTTTAACTTGCATACTTTATTAGGATGTTGTGGATCGACAAAACCATCAGGCTGAACCATATGGACAGTCTCTTCAAGATGTCCATTAAGAAAAGCGGTTTGACATCCAGTTGCCAATCTCATAGTCATAATATGCAGCTATGGCAAATAATATCCTAATTGACCTTAGCATGTCCATTAAGAAGTCATGCTTTGTAAGTTTCCAAGTTTCCATGCATATCCGTTTTCTTCTTGAAACCCACTTGCATCCAACCGGTTTGGAGTTAAGTGGAGTGTTGGATCAAGAAGAAAGCTAATGCAACCAAAACTTTGTCACTTAAGTTATTTTGGCGTTGCATGCAAAAGGCTTCCGAAGCTTAACATGGAACTTCCGAAGGTTGTAGAGCTCTTTCGAAGACAAAATGAAAGATCAACTTCAGAAGAGAGAACTCTACATCCGAAGACAAGTGCATACTTCCGAAGTTCAAGACTTAGAAGAATAAAGTAAAGACTACTTCCGAAGTATGAAGAAAAGAAGAAGTCTCCAAGTCTTGGAAGAAGCAGCCTCTTCTGAAGTATGAAGAAAAGAGGAAGTCTCCAGCCTTGGAAGAAGTAGTCTCTTCCGAAGTATAAGTGACTTCTGAAGTACTTACTCTTCTAAAGCCATTTAACCTTCGGAAGACACTGCTATGAACCAGTGGACATAAGTATGGTCTCTGACACTCCGCTGCAGACTTCTGATATAGCATGGCTTCTTCCTAAAGAGCCATGTTGTTGACCATACTTTATTCCACTGTTCACCTTTTCATGATAGTACATGTTACCAACTTTAGTTGGTGACAAAAGGTAAGTTAGGGACATGTCCTGACTACCAAATCTCAGATAAGACTTTATCCAAGATACCTTAATCTTCAGTCTTGTAGTATAGACTTTAGCTATAGGATCGCAGCTGGTATCAAAGTATATCCGGCTGTAGATAGTATTATATATAGGTTCTCCTTGTAATTCATTATCACACAGATCATATGCTTGTAAAAGTCTTGTATTTTAAGTTGAGAATCAATATATAAGTATCTGAAAAATTATCTTTCTGTGTTCTCATTTACTTTCTATATTGTGATCAACTCTTATTGATTCTTCATATATCCGAGTGCTGTTGTAGGTGAGCTTGAGTGAAAACACTGTGTGAAGTGACAAACACTGATCCTGCAATTGGTATCAGAGCTCCTCAGGCTCTTGATTGTGTGATCTTACCATCCAAATCAACCTGTTTTTACTCCTCCCTACCACTCACTCACTTCTAATGGCCATTAACAAATCCAAGGTAGAGATGGGAAGAATGACAAAAGCTCCCATCATTACCCCTGAAAACTTCAGATCTTGGAGTAGAAGAATAGAAGGCTTCATTAGATACCAAGACAGCTGACTATGGAACTCCATTGTCAATGGACCGTACAAGCCAAAGGTGGCATCACCTGGTGGAAATGGTGCCATGATAGAGAAGGCTGTCGAGGACTATTGTGATGAAGACAGAAAGATGATGGACATTGATAGCAATGCTATGAATATTCTCATCACTGCAATACCGAATTCTATTATGGTGGGGTTCGAGCATTGCAAGATTGCCAAAGAATTGTTTGATGCACTTGCTTAGATGTACTCAAGCTCCAATGACTCAAAGAAGGACTCACTGAAGCAGCAGTTCGAGAACTTCACTCATATTGCTAGAAAGAACCTCACCCAGCAGTACTTCAGGTACATGGATCTTATATCTTCCTTTCAATCTATGAAAATCACTCCTGAACTTAGAGATCTCACCAGAAAGTTCATGAGTGCTCTTCTAAATGAGTGGGCATTCTACTGTGTCTCAATCAAGAGAACAAAAAACTTGAACACTCTTTCCATGACTGAGCTCTATGGCATCCTTGATGGATACCGTCTAGAGATGGAGAGTAAGAAGGGCCACCAAACAAGTAGATCTATGAGTCTTCCTGCTAGCAACGCTTTAATGGTTGCTGAAGGCTCATTAACCCCTCAACCTCAGCACTTCCTGACTTATCAGCAGCCATCCTGCTCTTCTGGTCCCTACATCACTTATCCTGAGACTCCAAGGTCTCAATAGGCTCAACACAATCCCTTCCCGGAAAGTTGTGCCTTTATTTCAGGAGGTGGACACTCAGGAGATTTTCAATTCTGCTTTGAAGATCTTGAGTGTTTCAGCCTAGATGACGTAGAGTACATGGACATTGTCCAGCAAATGGCTCTCTTAACTTACAGAGCAAAGAAGTTCTTTAAGAGAACTGGAAGGCATTTCCCTCAAAACCCATCAACCAGCAAGTTCGGGTTTGACAAGACCAGGGCAAAGTGTTACAACTGTAACCAACTGGGTCATTTTGCAAGGGAATACAATGCTCCCAAGACCAATCCGGGAACCCCACAGGCCTCCACACATCCCTCAATCTCAAAGCCCACTGAGAAGTCAACTGAAACAACCGCAATGGCTCAAGAAGTTGACTGGAGCTTCATGGTACAGGATGTGACTCCTGCTCAAGCTCTTATGGTCGGAACAGATGATGCCCAAGTATATGAACATCTCTGCACTCCAGCCTGCATAGCTAAAGTTAAACTTTATCAGGACTACAATATGGAAATCAGATCTGATATAAAGTCTGTAAATATTCTAAAATCTGATTTTAAAAGAGCTGAATTTGACTATCAAAAGAAAATTGATGAGTTAGAGAAAACTATATCTCTTTTAAAACATGAACACACCAACTACAAGACTCAAATCAAGGATCTGATATCCAAATTGTCTGAGGCTCAAGCCCAGCTTGTCATGCTGAGGCTCAGGCCAGAAAGCATGCTATTTCTGAGCAGAACTTCCAAGCTATTCTTGCATCATCCTCCCACTCCAAACTCTATTATCAAAACAAAGAAAGGTTGGGAACCAATGAAATCATTCCACCACATTCCTATGAGTCTATTAGACAGCCTAGATGTGGTACTGAAGAGCAAGAGGTTCCAACTGCTGACCCTTCCTTTCTAGAGTTGAAGGATGAGGCATCAATAATGACCACCATAGGGAAGGAATAGGTAGATGCAGCCATCTCCTCCTTTGAAGATTCAATCCTATCCACTAAAGCCAGAAGAAGCAGAGCTAAAGCTGCTAGAAGAACTGCCAAGAAAGTGGTTGAGTCCAAACTGAAGATTGACCCCAATTAGAAGGTGTCTTTATCTAAGCTAGATTCCAAGTGGTAGGTACTTCTGATTTAGGAAAGGAATGTAATACCAGCATTCTTGTCCTACCAAAGGATCAGATGTTGAAGGTAAAAGTTTTTGATAAAGAAAAGAAGCCCAAGAAACAACAACCCTCACTTTCCCAAAAGACAAAATTGCGTGCATCATGTGTGGCCTGCAAAATCACATGGCAAAAGATTGTTACTACAATCCTACAAGCACACATTATGCAAATAATGTTAGGAAAGAAGTAGTCAAGGAAGGTTTCACATTTGGACCTTTTCAAATGGTTCAAGTAATGAAAAAGGGAAAGCTAGTCTCGGAAGCCAGGTTGCTTTCGGAAGAAACTCCTTCTTCCGAAGGGAAAATGGCTTCGGAAGCTAGAGCTACTAAGGTTCGGAAGAACAAGAAAGCTCCCTTGAAACCATCCAAGAAGAAGACTGCTTCGGAAGAAAAGGTGGTGAAGGCTTCTTGCGAAAAGAAAGAAGCTTTGGAAGTAGGCCATAATGCAAATGCTTCAACAAGCTCATCCTCCAAGGTCAGCCAAAGGTGGACTGGAAGCTCAAGGAAGATGCTGCAGCCCGAACCTCTTCTTCAAAGACCTCTATTGAACCCCCATGCATAACATTTGGTTCATGTTGGACCAAAAGAACCAATGAGCCGGATTAGAAAAACCTTTAAGTCCCACAAACGTCACAACAACTACTGAAGATCACAACAGCTAAAGACAACAGCTGATTACAAAGTTTGAACACAAGTACTGAAGACAAAGTCTGAAGACACAAGTGGGAAGACAAAGTCTGAAGACACAAGTGCTGAAGACAAAGTCTGAAGACACAGTGCTGAAGACAAAGTCTGAAGACACAAGTGCTGAAGACAAAGTCTGAAGACACAAGTGCTGAAGACAAAGTCTGAAGACACAAGTGCTGAAGACAAAGTCTGAAGACACAAGTGCTGAAGACAAAGTCTGAAGACACAAGTGCTGAAGACAAAGTCTGAAGACACAAGTGCTGAAGACAAAGTATCAGACGTTGTCACAACAGCTGAAGAGGTCTTCTTCAGTAGTTGTGATGGTTTACCTTTCAGTAGTTTTCTTTGTTTCAATATTTGTAAAACAACTAAGAGTATGTTCTTTAGTTGTTATTGTTTCAGTAGTTTCTTTTCAGTAGTTGTAATAATAGTTAACACTTAGTGTTTTTGTAAGAAGATGTCAGTTGTTTAACATCTTCAGTAGTTGTGTTAACTATGAGTAGTTTGTGATAAATTCTGTTAGATGTCACTATCAAGTGACATCAGCAGACATCACATCTCTTATATAAGAGGTGTCGACCTAATTGTAATTGTGACATTCCGTTACCACGAAAGAAAATATTGAATGAAATATATCTGCAGAATTCTCCCTATCTATAACCGTTTTGTTCTTACATCGAATATCTTTTTGTTCTTGTGAATTGGCTAATTCATTGTTAGAATTCCGCTGCTATACTCTCTAATCAATCAAACGTAGATCACTGATCCTAACAAGTGGTATCAGAGCTGGTTAATCATTGATTGATCTAACAATTGATCATTGAAACTGCTAATTGATATCTATGTTTGATTGAATTAGCATTTTGCAAGAACTGGTTATAGATTATTGAATTTCTGACGCTTTCGTTCATTTATTTTGAGATCTGTCTTGGTTCAATTGGTTGTTGTGTTTTTGTTCTAAATCTGTTTAGCTTAATTGAATTTGATTGAATCTGAGATGACTACTCCTTCTAATGATCCTCACAATACTGGTTCCTCAACCAAGCCTCCGATGCTGGTTAGGACCGAGTATAACATATGGCAGCGAAGAATGCTTCATCACCTGTCTGTTAACAGTTCAGGTTGTTGGACATCTGTGGTACATGGACCACATAAGCCTATGGTGAACAATCCGGAAACCAATCAAATGGTTCCGAAGAAGAAGGAACAATACTCTGATGAAGATCGGAAACTGTTTGAGATTGATGCTAAAGCCTATGGAATTCTGGCCATGGCACTGCCTAATGAAATCTATTCGGGGCTTATGCATCATGAAACTGCTCATGATCTCTGGAATGCCCTGAAGGAACAATTCTGTGGCACAGATGAGGTCTTAGCAAACAACAAAGAAATCCTTGCCCAACAATATGAGACATTATCTCATAGAAAAGGTGAGACACTGACGCAATAGTTTGAGCGTTTTCCTGCTTGATCTCTGAGCTGAAAATGGTGAAACAGGAATACACCAATAGCCAGTTGAATAACAGGTTCCTCAGATCACTGCCTGAGAGATGGGACACATACACTATTGTCCTACGCTCCAGTGCAAATGTGGATAGCCTATCTCTCACCCAACTTCATGGGAAACTGCTTACATTCGAAAGAGAGATAGAGCAGAAGAGGAAACTGTCCTCATCAGGAAAGCTCACTGATGACTTTGTACCAGGGAATACTGCCTTGGTTGGTCATGAGTCAGAATATGCTGCATCTGAAAGCAATTATGATGAGCATATTGATTTCTCTTCAAATAGTTCTGATCATGCATTTGTTGGTATTGAGAGTCATTCTGGTAGTAATAGTGACAATCTATGCTTCATCATGGATGATTTGAAAGGAATAGCTGATGATGATCTAGAAGAGATGGATATTCTGAGCCAAATGGCATTGATTAATATCAGATCTCAGAAGTTCTATAAGAGAACTGGCAGGAAATTTCCTGGACTCTCTAGCAAAACCAAAGTTGGTTTTGACAAGAGTAAGTTGAGGTGTCACAAATGCCAAAGGCTGGGACACTTTGCAAGAGAGTGTAGATCAACTGGATCTAATTCTTCTGCACCCTTTGTGACTTTTCCTAGTACTAGTCCACAAAACAGAGGGCAACATCCTGCTGGTTCTGATCATCATTCACATCCTAGGTCTCCTGCATACTTTGTCCCCCAGGGTCCAATGTCATATCCTTATCCCTGCTATTATATGCCTCAACCAAATCTTGTTCAAGCTCCAATTGCACAACAACCACAAGCATTGCCTGAACCACAACCTTCCCAATCTCATCAACAAACTCAACCTAACAACACAGCTTCTTCACCCCAGGAGTTGTTGACTGGAGCAGTTTACCAGATGATTTGTCTAGTCATGAACAACTGTTCACTGGTGCTGGTCAACATGGTGGTGACAGTCCCTTTGGAAATCTAGCTCTTATGGTTTGGATTCTGCGGATACTTCATCTACTAATGCTTCTACACCAAAGGTATCACAGGTATCCTCTGAGGCAAAAGCCAAATTATGTTCTGAAACATGCATAGCAGCATTTGCATCTATTAGAGAAGCAAATGTAGCTTTGATTAACAAGAACATTGAGCTAGAACAAACAATTTCCAAAAGAAAACCTGAATTTGAGTCTGTGCTTAATGAAAAGAATGATGAGATTACAAACTTAAATGCCAAATCACAGATTATAAGGGTATGGAAGAGGTACTTCTAGAGAAGTACAAAGATCTCAAAGAAACCCTTGCAGTCACCCAAGTAGAGTGTGATCGATGGGTACAATCATGCAAAGGTTTTGAAATGCTTCTTAGTAAGAAATCTGCTTCCAATGTGAAGTTTGGCATTGGTTACAATCACACTGCTCCACCTATAGATTTTACTCCCAGAGCAGAGGTAGAATCTGATGGTGAGAGCAATAACCAATCCATTTCATCATGTGATCTACTTTCTGATTCAGCACCATCAGAAGTAGAAGTCAGCACTAAGCCCTCTCAGAACCTATCAGCTGATGTTGATGGTTCCACTGCTGACACTCACATGATCAAAGAGTTGATCAGCTCAGGAGTTAATTCTGAAAGTCCTGAATGGACTGAAGAGCAAGATTTAACACCTGAAGTTCAAGCTCCAACTACTGTTAGTACTGAAAAGGAGAAAACGGTTAGTAGAAAGAGTTTGAAGACTACTAAAAAGGAAGTCAAGAAAGCAAACAATGCTTTCAAAGCACTAAAGAGCAAGTCTTCAGTAGTTTCATCCTCTTTAGTTGATGATCAACATAAGATGAAGAAGAAACCATGTGAAGTATGTGGTTTGTTCAATCATCTTACAGATGATTGCTGGTACAAAAGGGGATCCAAACTCAAACATAAAGAGGAAATTAAAGAGAAAATGGTTAAAATGAAAACTGAGTTTGAGACCACATTTGTATCAGCAACATCAAATCCTGTAACCCTTAAGTCCATAAAGAAATCCAAAAAGGAAGGGGTTGAACAGGTAACAGCTGAGATTGCTCAAAAGAAGAAGGTGCAACATAGGAACTTATCAAACTCCAATGCTAATGTGTCTGATGAGCTGAAAGCTTTATCACAAAATCAGACACAGCTAGTTATGATGGTTCAACATCTATTGGGAAGAGTTAACTAATTAGATGTTCCTATGTTGAAACCACAGAAAAGGATGTCCAAGCCAAAGGATTCCTCTTCTTCACCATCTTCTTCCTCTCAGGCTGTTGTTTCCATGAAACCTGTTAGTTTACCATCTGTTGATAAGAACAGGCCCAAAACCAAAAAGGTTTGGGTCTCCAAAACTAACTGATTGTTTATAATTGCAGGGTTCTTGAACATGCCAAAGTAGCATCTGGTATGTAGACAGTGGGGGATCTATGCACATGACTGGGAACAGCTCTCTTCTTCATGACTACTCTTAAGGAAAGAAGGGGTTTGTTTCTTTTGGCAATGATGCTAGGGGTTACATCATTGGAAAAGGCTTTGTCTCTAATGGAGAAATAAACATTGATGATGTTAATCATGTGGAAAATCTCAAGTACAATCTCTTGAGTGTCAGTTAAATGTGTGATAAAGGCCATGTTGCTCTTTTCACTAGTCAGAACTGTAGGATTCTGTCATCCAAAGTTCTGCATTTGATTGATAAGGTGTTACATGACACACTCTCCTGAGAGCCAACAGGACAGGAAGAGTGTATTCCTTAGATCTTTCCAAGAAAATAGATCTTAGAGGCAATCCTTGCCTATTTTCCAAAGCCTCTTCTCAAGAATCTAAACTGTGGCACAGAAGGCTGGGTCATGTTAATTTCAACAATATGAATCAGCTGATCCACCATAGTTTAGTCAGAGGCTTACCAATAAAGGAGTTCCACTGTGATGAAACCTGTACTGCTTGTTTAAAAGGAAAATAGCACAAAGTCTCATTCCCTCCTATTGAAGAGCCTAAGTCCACTGCCTTCTTGCAATTACTGCATATGGATCTATTTGGTCCTGTGAGAGTGATGAGCATGGCAAAGAAGAAATATGTCTGGTAATTGTGGATGATTACTCCAGATTTGTATGGACTTTCTTTCTACATTCAAAGGATGAGGTTGCTCAGAAGATTATTCACTTTGTGTTGTATATTGAGAAGCAGTATTCCCTTCCAGTCAAGTGTATTAGGAGTGACAATGGAACTGAATTCAGAAACCATACACTTGATGACTTCTATCTTTCAAAGGGAATCAAAAGGCAGTTTAGCATACCACGGACTCCAAAACAAAATGGAGTAGTGGAGAGGAAGAACAGGACCCTAATTGAAGCTGCAAGGTCCATGCTGGCTGACTCTGGTTTGCCACTGACCTTTTGGGCTGAAGCTGTTAACACTGCTTGCTATGTGCAGAATAGAGCCTTAGTAAATCAGAGGTTGATGAAGACTCCATATGAAGTTCTCCATCACTTGGCTCCTCTAATTTCATTTTCAAAGCATTTGGGTGTCCCTGTTTTATTCTCAACACAAAGGATCAACTCCAAAAATTTGATCCTAAGGTGGATGCAGGGTATTTTGTTGGTTATTCATCTACTTGCAAGGCATACAGTCTTCAACTGCAGAACAAAGATAGTTGAAGAGACTTTGCATGTGAAGTTTAATGAATCTCCTATGGACAAGATTACACAAAACCCTATGGAGTTGTTTGATTTGGACATACTGCAATATGTTCCTTATCAACCTCCAGCTGTTGCAGATCATGTGGATAAATCATCTTCTACAGCATGTCTTCCACCTGGTGGTATTGATGATGATGATGATAATATCAATACTCACCTATTCAAGTTTAGTGACCAACTGCCTGTGTCTGCTAAATTTGATGTTCCTGTAGCTTCAGCAGTTCCATCCACAAAAATGCTGATGAGATCTCTGATTCCTCTACATCTTTTGGGCTACCATCTAATTCTTGGTTTCAAGAGTCTGCATCAACATCTGCTGCTGCTGAAGGTCCTACAAACACTTGCACAGATCTCATTGTTTATCAATAACAAAGAATCACCCAATGTCTCAGATTATTGGTGATATCAATGCTGGTGTTTCAACAAGAAGTCAATTGTCTAACTTCTGCTTCTATGCTCTCTTCATCAGTCAGCTAGAGCCAAAGAACTACCATGTTGCTTTGAGAGACAATGGATTGGTTGAAGCCATGCAGCTTGAGCTACTTCAGTTCAAGAAACAGCAAGTGTGGGAACTGGTTCCTCTTCCCCCAGGTAAGTGTGCAATAGGCACTAAATGGGTGTTTAGGAATAAAACTGATGAAAATGGGCTTATTGTTAAGAACAAGGCTAGATGGTTGTACAGGGGTTTTCACAAGAAGAAGGTATTGACTATGATGAAACCTTTGCCCCTGTAGCCAGACTAGAGGCAATCAGATTGTTTTTAGCCTATGCTGCATTCCACAATCTTAAAGTTTTTCAAATGGATGTCAAAAGTGCATTTCTATATGGTAAAATAAAGAAAAAGTTTATGTGTGTCAACCACCAGGTTTTGAGGATAATAAACATCCTGAATGGGTGTATAAACTTGATAAGGCTCTTTATGGGTTGAAACAAGCTCCTAGAGCCTGGTATGAGACACTTTCCACTTTTCTTCTTAAGAATAATTTCACTAGAGGCTCCATTGATAAAACTTTGTTTATTAAGAAGGTGGATTAGCATAAGCTACTTGTTCAGATTTATGTTGAGGATATCATTTTTGCATCCTCTGATCCCCAGTTGTGTGATGATTTTACGACATTAATGAAAAAGAGGTTTGAAATGAGTGCAATGGGAGAATTACAGTTCTTTCTAGGCTTGCAAATTAAACAAAAGGCTGATGGAACCTTTATTCATCAGTCAAAATATACAAAAGATCTTTTGAATAAGTTCGATTTACAAAACTGTAAGCCCTGTTCTACTCCCATGTGCAACACCACACAACTGGATGCTGATCAGAAAGGTAAAGCTGTTGATGAAACACTTTACAGATGTATGATTGGGTCCATGATGTATTTAACAGCTTCTAGACCAGATATTATGTTTGCTACATGTGTTTGTGCTAGATTTCAGGCTGCTCCTAAAGAGTCTCATTTGATTGCAGTCAAGAGAATCTTTAGATATTTGCAAGGTACACAATCTCTAGGTTTATGGTATTCCACTGGACACTCTTGCAATTAGTTGCTTTTTCAGATAGTGACTATGCAGGGTGCAAGTTAACTAGAAAGTCAACTTCTGGTGGTTGTCAATTCCTAGGCAACTGTTTGATTTCTTGGCAGAGTAAGAAACAAACATCTGTTGCTACATCAACTGCTGAAGCCGAGTACATTGCTGCTGCAAGTTGCACTTCTCAGGTACTCTGGCTTCAGAACCACCTTCTGGATTATGGCATTACAGAGACTAAGACTCCATTATTAATGGATAGTGCTTCAGCTCTGTGTATTGTCAAAAATCCAGTCCAGCACTCTAGGACCAAACATATAGAGATCAGACATCACTTTATTCGGGATTGTTTTGAAAAAGGTCTAATTGATCCTAAGTTTGTGCCTAGTGCTGATGAGCTTGTAGATATTTTTACTAAGCCTTTGGATAGTTCTACTTTCCAAAACCTTGTGTTAAGGCTTGGTATGCTGCAGCTAGAATAAGTGACAACTACTGATGATTTCAGTAAAAAGTACTGGTGATCATTGGTAACCATGTCACATATAAGTACTGATGAGTTCTTTCACCTTCAGTAGCTTTTATAACTACTGACGGCTAAATGCCTCACAAGTACTGAAGTACTTTATCTGTTCTAAACCACTGATGTAGTTACAACTACTGAAGTCAGTATAAACAGATAAGTACTGACGTCCTATGAAACACCTGAAAAGCAGATGCAAAGTCTGATGAGTAAGTGTTGAGGACAGTATGAAACAGCTGAAAGGCTATGAATTGACGAAAACTACTGAAGAGAACTTTCTCTTCAGTTGTTTCCACACCTGCTGTTTCATCCTAAACAACTGATGACAAAACCATGTCTTCAGTAGTTTCACAACTACTGATTCCTAATACCAAGTCATCAACTGTTTTCAACAACTGATGACAAAGCCATGTCTTCAGTAGTTTCACAACTACTGAAGACTAACACCAAGTCTTCAGCTCTTTACAACTGCTGACAAAACCAATGTCTTTAGTAGTTTCCCAACTACTGATGACTGATACCAAGTCTTCAGTTGTTTCATCATCTGAAGTCAAAACCATGGTCTTCAGTAGTTTTCTAACTGCTGATGCCTAAAACCACGACTTCAGCTGTTTCAACGTCTAAAAGGGTAATACCATGTCAATAGTCGTTTAAAACTACTGATGACTAACACCAAACTCTTCAGTCGTTTTCAACCCGTACCCTATAAATATCCCTGACCTAATCCTTCAGAGCCTCATCTTCTTCAAACCTAACGTTCATCTCTCCAAAACTTCTCTCTCATTAATGGCGTCCATGCAGCTCAAACTGCGACACAACTGTGTAGCTTACCTCACCAAATCGCCATTCTGGGCTAAGTTCGATAATGCTATTGATCTTATGGTCAGTCACCCTACAAAACGGCCTTTCTTCTCAATCCAATCCTTCATGCCGAATCCCTTAACCAGTTTTGGATGAACGTCACCCTCACCACTGGGGAGAACAACACAGCGTCTCTTCGGTCTGTCATCAACAACCACGAAGTGGTCATCACTCCCGCTATACTTCGTCAAACTCTACACCTGGATGATGCCACTTCTCCTGCTGGATATCCAAAGGGCACAACTGATTTATCCTTTGCCCACCATGGATATCAGGGAAACCTTCGTGCCTCCACCATACTGAAGAAACATTTCCATGATGCTGAACGTCTCATATTCACATGGTAATGTCTGTTTGGCTCCTAAGACTTCTTCTTGGGATCAAATGTCTACAAGGTGGCAGCAGGTAATGTACTCCATTCTTGAGCAACAACCTTTAAATTTTTCGGAAATACTATTTTCAGAGCTCAAGGATATGGCTCAAAAAAAACTGCTAACCGTTGGATATTATATCCGCGGTTCATAATGCCCATAATTGCAAACCAGCTTCAAGCTGAGGGACTTGTTGGCCTGGGAGTCCCTGCTATGGCTGTTTTGCCTGAAGTATACTCCCGGCACAACTCTGACCAATCACTCAAAATGGCTGCCAAGCTGGCAAACCCACGCAGCTGGAACCAACAACCACCACCTACAAATCAAAAGTCCCCACCAAACCCACTCAAAAGAAACCCAAAAAGGCTACTCAGGGAAATGAGTCCCCTGAGGATGCCCCTGCAACACAAATGCAGGCTATATCCACTGGTTATAACCCCCTAGTGGATATAAGGACTCTCCCAGCCACAGCCGCTCAGGATTCCTCTCAAAAGGAGCCTGCAGCAACCTCAGAAGGGGTACCCACCAATCTGGGATCTTCCTCATTTGAGGAGATTGCCATTGAAGAGCACCATCCTCCCGAGGTGCAGACTGCTTTTACCCCATCTCCCCATGCAACCGCCCCCCAAAGTCCTACATTACTTGTTGCACAAGTGCTGACTCAGTTGCACTCCTCACCCCCTCCCCAGATACCAATTACTACTGGGAACACTTCTACCATTGAGGGGGAGGACGAAAGTGCAGCTGAGAACCCACAGCATAGGGGTTACAATGTTCCTTCTCCTAGTGTAGCAAAGGAGATTGGAACTTCTGGTGAGGCTGCCACTTCTCCTACGTCAGCATATGATCAGGTTGTAGTTGGTACCATTACTAAGACCTTACCAGAGGCAACTGCTGATGATGGACACAGTCCTGAGGCAGGAAGTCCCCAGTTCTAAGACAAAGGGGCACATGCTACAACTGAGCTACACTCAGTGCATGTTCATCCTGATCCTAAGGATCAGAGTCAGGTTTCAGTATCTACTGATGATGACCTGGGCTTCTTTTACGATGTAATCGCCCAAAACACCATCCTGGAAGAGGAGGTGAGCAGACTCAAAGAGCTGCTTGCCAAAACTTCTAAGGAACAAAGACCATCTGCCTCTACCACCTCACAAATGGCACCTTCATCTGAAGGTCTCCCAAACACTGAGTCACTCCCACCAACTAAGCCACCTGCCTCTGCTTCTGGCACTATTTCTCAGGAACAGAACCCTCCTGAGCAAATAGTTGCTATCCTTCAAAATTCCCTCCCTCTCAGCACACCCATAATCACTGACATCGTGATCAAAGCCATTGATGAGAGGCTTTCCTCAGTAATACACCCATTGATAGAGGAGGTTGTGGGCAAACAACTTTCTAGTAATCAACCCCTTGCAACCAATGCAACCAAAAAGGGGGAGATTAAGTCAGTGAAAGGAAAAAGAAACAGGAGTACAGAGGAGAAAGAAAAGGAGAAAGAAACAGAAGGGAGAGTAGTGGAAAAGGAGTTGGAGTTGAATGTGGAGACCGATAAAGAGAAGGAAAAAGAGAAAGCCTTGGAGCTACTGATAAAAGAGGCTGATGCCGAACACAGCAGATCAATGGACAACATCATTGATCAGCTGTTTAGGCAAGGCCATGACACCGATAAACTTGACTCTGAGATTCGACGATTAGAGATAGAAGAAATCCAGAATAGATGGGCAAGTTATGAAGTGTTAGAAAGAGAAAGGCTTGAGATCATGATTAGATTTATTGCAAAATATCTGGGAAGATCAATGATCGAAATCAAAGCTTGGTCCAGGGACAGTATCTTGGCAATCACCACCAAGATCTGTTCATCTGAAGCATATACTAAGGGACTTGTTATTGAAGCTTTGAATGAAGCAGGAGCAGGGAGCAGGACTGAGCTAGCCAAATACTCAAAAGCAACACTCACCTCCAAAATGCTAACTCAGCCTGTCAACATTCCCTCTCCAAAACAACCACAAAACCAACTCCCTCACCATCTAAACCAACAGCCGATGATGCACCTAA
Source organism: Flaveria trinervia (assembly GCA_025506515.1). Lineage (NCBI taxonomy): Eukaryota > Viridiplantae > Streptophyta > Magnoliopsida > Asterales > Asteraceae > Flaveria > Flaveria trinervia. The sequence continues at coordinate 40,809,086 of CM046447.1, forward strand.
GAAGAAGAAGAGAAGGGTGTTGAGGCTAGAAGAAAAAGAAGAAGAGGATGATGTGGAAGAAGATAGGCTGCCTCTGTCTGCAGTTCTAACATTGGCGAAAGCCAAACCCATGCCCATCACTCCCACCTCACAGATGGAAGCTGTGAGAATAAAGATTGAAGAAGAACAGCAGCAAAAGCTTCATGATGATGAAATGTTGAAAAGCATTGACAAAACTTATGCTGCTTCGTCATCAATTATTAGTATGAAGAAAGAAGCTCTGAGGTTGTACACCCTTGCCAACACATTTCAATATCAGAAGGAAAAGGTGAGAGTATGGCCTGATCCTAGGGTGGCTCACAGGATTGTAAAGAAAGACATTCCTTCGAGATACAAGGGCCAAGTCAAAAGGATCGTAGATGAAGAGATCACAGTGGTCCTTGTAGTATCACCCTGGGAGATTGTAGAAGACTTCAAGAAGGCCTATGACACTAAACAACCACCCCAAAAGATGTTAGAGAATAGAATTATTAAAAAGGGGTTAGTCTACAAGAGGCTTGAGAACTTCAAACAAAATGAGCTCAGTCTGTTACTTGAAGGGACTCATCCTGATGAGTTTGCATACTGACAAATTACAACAGTTGAACTCAAAAATGGTAAACAGGCCAAGTACATCTCAGAGCTGTATGGGCGAGAAGGATTGTTTGATGGTGAAGCCGAGAACCTGACCATGGAAGAACAAATCATGTTTCTCAGAGCATACACCAGAGAATCCTACAGGCTTATACATGGGAAGTGAGTCTCATGGATGGGGGAATAGCTCAGTGTCCAATTCCCCAATACAGAGCTCCCATCCATACATTGTCAACCAAATCTTCAGAGACTCATTTCCAGGCCAGTGCTTATATGGGTCATCCTCTCAACTGATCAAGAAGGAAAAAGACCAACCATTCTGCCAACAATAAGTGGGACCTCAATAAAGTTAAAGGTTTTGGCTGCATTGGTTCAGGGGGAGTTTGTTGGACCAAAAGAACCAATGAGCCGGATCAGAAAAACCTTTAAGTCCCACAGACGTCACAACAACTACTGAAGATCACAACAGCTGAAGACAACAGCTGATTACAAAGTCTGAACACAAGTACTGAAGACAAAGTCTGAAGACACAAGTGCTGAAGACAAAAGTCTGAAGACACAAGTGCTGAAGACAAAGTCTGAAGACACAAGTGCTGAAGACAAAGTCTGAAGACACAAGTGCTGAAGACAAAGTCTGAAGACACAAGTGCTGAAGACAAAGTCTGAAGACACAAGTGCTGAGGACAAAGTCTGAAGACCCAAGTGCTGAAGACAAAGTCTGAAGACCAAGTGCTGAAGACAAAGTCTGAAGACACAAGTGCTGAAGACAAAGTATAAGACATTGTCACAACAGCTGAAGAGGTCTTCTTCAGTAGTTGTGATGGTTTACCTTTCAGTAGTTTTCTTTGTTTCAATATTTGTAAAACAACTGAAGAGTATGTTCTTCAGTTGTTATTATTTCAGTAGTTTCTTTTCAGTAGTTGTAATAATAGTTAACACTTAGTATTTTTGTAAGAAGATGTCAGCTGTTTGACATCTTCAGTACTTGTGTTAACTATCAGTAGTTTGTGATAAATTCTGTTAGATGTCACTATCAAGTGACATCAGCAGACGTCACATCTCTTATATAAGAGGTGTCGACCTAATTGTAATTGTGACATTCCATTACCATGAAAGCGAATATTGAATGAAATATATCTGCATAATTCTCCCTATCTATAACCGTTTTGTTCTTACATCGAATATCTTTTTGTTCTTGTGAATTGGCTAATTCATTGTTAGAATTCCGCTGCTATACTCTCTAATCAATCAAACGTAGATCACTGATCCTAACAGTTCAATTATGTCATTATCCTTGGAAGAACACGAGACCAGCAAGGCTTGGGCTTCCAAACAAAACTAACAATCTCATCTTATGTGCAGGGACATCCATTTGACGAGAACAACAATGTATGGATTGTAGATAGTGGATCTTCCAGGCACATGACAAGGAACAGATCTCTACTTCACAGTTTCAGAACTATGATGGAGGTCCTGTCCAATTTGGAGGTGAGGCCAGAGGATACATTTCTGGCAGAGGGAGTATATCCAATGGTAAATTAAAAGTTGACAAAGTCCACTTTGTCAAGCAGCTTGAACACAATCTGTTAAGTGTTTCTCAATTCTGTGATCAAATGCACCAGATGCTTTTCACAGAACATGAGTGCATTATCCTTAAACCAGGGATGACAATTCCTCCGGAATTGGTGCTTCTTAGATCTCCCAGAAAAGGTGAAATGTACAAGCTAGATATGAACAATGCTTCCCCAATGGGTGAAGTATCATGCTTTCTTTCCAACGCTGATAGTGATGAGTCAACATTATGGCATAAACGTATGTGTCATGTAAATTTTAAGACAATGAATAAATTGGCTAAAAATAACTTGGTACATGTTTTGCCTAAAAATGAGTTTTTCTGCAAAGATTACTATGTTGCATGCCTGAAAGGGAAACAACACAGGACATCTCATAAATCCAAATGTGTTAACTCTATCACTACTCCATTACACTTATTGCACATGGATCTTTTTGGTCCCCACAAGTATAATGAGCATTGGAAGGAAATCATACTGCCTTGTGATAGTTGATGATTTTACAAGATTCACATGGGTATTCTTTTAAAAAACTAAAGATGAAACTACTAAAACATTAAAGTCTTTTATTCTTAAAATAGAAAATCAAATTGATCACAAGGTTATAATCATTAGAAGTGATCAAGGGACTGAGTTTAAGGACTTTGTTCTTGACTCATTCTATAACTCAAAAGGGATTGCCAGACAATATAGTGCTCCCCGAACTCCTCAACAAAATGGTGTTGCTGAGAGGAGGAATAGGACACTTATTGAGGCTGCTCGAACTATGTTAGCTGATTCAAAGCTACCTCTAACATTCTGCGCAGAGGCAGTCAGCACTGCATGCTATGTGCAGAATAGAGTTCTTGTTGTTAAGCCACATGGAAAGACCCCTTATGAGCTATGGAACAAGAGGACACCTTTCATTGGCTTTCTAAGGTCCTTTGGCAGCAGGTGTACCATACTTAACACAAAGGACAATTTAGCAAAATTGCTGAAAAGTCGAATGATGCTATCTTTGTTGGATACTCTTCTAGCTCCAAAGCTTACAGTGTATACAACATTAAGAATCAACAATTTGAGGAGTCACCCAATATAGTTGTTAATGAGCACACTCCTTGTGTTAGGGGGAATGGCCCTGATCGTATTTTTCATTTAGAATTATTTCCAAACTATTCTAAACCATCTTGTGAGAATGATTCAATTGGAACAGGTGCTCAAAATGATGCTGATGCTACTACTAATGATCAACTGTTTGAGCTTCCCAGACCTAGTCCAAGCTCTACAATACATCAAGCTTCCACTATTCAAAGATCTAATAGTTTAACTATAACAAGGAACAGTGAAGCTTCAACAAGTGAATCACTTACTGAGCCTCAAAACTCATCAGGTGATCCACCACAGCACCAGGCAAAAGGAAGCAGTATTTTGAAGGAACAGACAACTATTAATACTACTTCACAGCCAACCATTGATGATGTTCCTCATTCATTCAATATGTCCTCATTGAATGACTTTGAAACACCAGTTGGATAGAGTGGTCTAGTTCCTGAGCAGAATATGTCCAACCTAGACTTATCTCTGCAACTGGAAGTGATTCCTCATCTTAGGATTCACACCACTCATCCAACTGAGAACATCATTGTTGCACCCTGAAAGGATCATACATGCCAACTCAATGGGTGAATTGATGATTGTTTAGCTGGAATCCCACAAGTCCAAGATGCAATGCGGATGAAGAAATACAAAAAAAATAACAAGTATTATCTTCCGCATTAGTCAATGCGGAAGACAAAAATCTGATGCGGACAAGTGTTTACTCTTCCGCATTAACTAATGCGGAAGATACAATACTTATGCTGAACAAATTACTCTTCCGCATTGACTAATGCGGAAGAACAAAAGAAGATACGGACAAGACTTTGATCATCCGTATTGACAAATGCGGATGACCAACCAAATGCGCACAAGTATTTGTTCATCGGCATTAACCAATGTGGATGACCAACTTACTAATGCTGATGATCAAGTGGAAATGCGGATCAAGATTATCTCATCCGCATTTGTCAATGCGGATGAACAAGCAGAAATGCGGATCAAGACTTAGACTAGTTTCTGATGTAATAGGTCATGGGTAGTTTAGTCATTTTGTAAGGGCATCTTGTCTTGTCTATAAATAGAATAGGTTACCTCGTACTGAGATGACGGTTGATAGATAGAGGATTTTGTTGTATTATTCTCTGTAATTTGTCAACTTTCATATACCAATACAAACAAAAATTTATGAGTAATTTTTCTTGCCTGATTGTTCTTTGATTGTTTGTTTCCGCCACTCAATCGTTGACTTGATTATCATATTCGATTCTCAATAAGAATATCACTCTTACTAAAACCCAGTCAATTGGCATCAGAGCTTGGCTCTTGATTCTTTTTTAGATCTGCGCATAGACTGAATAGAACTCGATTGATCTAATAATCAAGTTGCTTGTAGTAGATATCATCATCTCCACTTAGCAAACAGCAAGAATACTCCTGTCAAACAGCAAGAACACTCATTCTGAACCTTAACAGAACTTCTTGAACAAGTTGGACTCATCAAACATAATCAATATTAAAATCAACTAAATCTATACTTACACAAATCAACATGGATTCTAACAGTTTCTCTAAATTAGGTCATACACCTAAACCTCCCATGCTTAAACACAAATCTGAGTTTAACAATGGAGAATACGGTTTAGAAATTATATCACAGGTGTAGATCCTGACTTTTGGATCTCAATATGTAAGGGTCCACATATTCCTGTTACTTTATCAACAGCTCAAGCTACACTGTACAAGACTGCTAGAACACCAATTGAAGACTAACTCTGGATGAAGATGATTATAAGAAAATCAAAATTGATCTTAAAGCATAATTTATTTTGACTCAAGCACTCAAAATGGATGTGCTGAAAAGATTGGAAAAATATGGAACTGCTAAATTTGTTTGGGATGCTCTCAAAATTATGTGTGAAGGTAGCAGTGAAGTTGCTGAAATTAACAAAGACAAGCTAGTCAATTAGTATGAAACCTTCCATCACACCACAGGAGAATCCATATAAAAACAACTGCACAGATTTGTATAGTTGGTCAATGACTTGGAAATTATGGGTGTGTCATACAACATTAAAGAGCTCAACAAGAAAATGCTTCACAGTCTGCCCGAAAGCTGGAAGCAAAATGTCACAATGCTGAAAAATACTCTTGATCTTGAGAGTACCATTCTAGACATTATGATAGCCATGATTGAAGCTCTGGAACTTGATGAACGAAGTAGAAATCTAAGTGGGCCAAGAGTGATTGAAGCCTACAAATTTCCTTTAGAATCACATTGTGTTGAAAATGCTTTCATCACATAGGAAGATGACTTCATCTCATCAAGAGATCAAATGAACAATACTGGGTTCATTGCATCTCCATCATTCAATCACCATTCAACTTCAGCACAAGCTCCAAAAGTCTCCACTGCACCTACAATCTCTCTAGAAGACTTAAAATCAGAAGAGCGAAAAGCAACCTACAATGCCTTTGTTACAAGTTTAGAAGCATATCTTGGGGGAAGACTCACTTCTGCCTATTTAATACAGGAAGATTTAGAAGAATTAGATCCTGATGATGTTGAGGAGATGGATCTACAGTGCCAAATGGCAATGATTGCCATGAGAGCAAAGAAATTCTTCAAGAAAGGAAGAAAACTGAGCCTGAATGAGAACACAAAGCTTGGATATGACAAATCCAAGGTAAAATGCTTCAACTGTGGAATGACTGGCCATTTCTCAAGAGAGTGCAATGCTCCTAAAAGAACCAACCATTCAAGGAACTCTCCTGGTCAATCATCCTCACAGCCCAATTCAAGTATCACTCAACCAACCATCAACAGCAGTACCATCATTCCCATCATCAACAAACATACCAGAATCAACTACAACTGACAAATCAAGCCCATGCAAGTAGTCAGCCTTCTGCCAGTGCCCTTGTGATCAAACAATATAGGATATGTGACTAGAGTGTGTATGCTGAGGAAGTCAAGCCTTAATTCCAGAATCATGCTCTCATGGCTCATATCAATGATGGACCATCTGCAATGCCTACTGAGGTAAAAACTAACCTTTGTAGTGAGAAATGCATAATGAATTACAAGAGTATAGAGAACATAATCATAAACTGGCAGATAAAATAAAAGAAGAAAAGGTGAAGTCAGAAATGATGAAGAGAGAACTAAAAAGTTTTGAAATCAAAATCAAATCTCTCATTTCTGACATACAAAAAGTTGCATGGTGAGAAATATAATCTTGCAGCTGAAAATGAGCTACTTACTGAAAAGTTAGCTCAATCTAAAGCTCAACAATCTATGACTGAAGTGAAACTTGAAAAGTTTCAAATGTCTTCAGTCAAGCTGCAAGAAATGTTGGATTCACAAAAGGATCCAAAGGAGATGTCAACGATTGGGTACAATTCATGTCCTCCACCATACAATGACAATTGCACTGTTATGCCTGACTCTGTATCACTCTCTGAATCAATTAAACCTAAAATTGTAGAACCTAAATCAGAAGTGAAACAAGTGACAAATTCTCAAAACAAACCTGATGTTTAGGTTTGGCTTTAGGCAAAGTTAGGACTGCGGAAAGAGGCAGCCTATCTTTTTCCTCATCATCCTCTTCTTCTTCTTCTTCTAGCCTCAACACCCTTCTCCTCTTCTTCTTGGGTGCATCATCGGCTGTTGGTTTTGAGGGTGAAGGAATTGGTTTAGTGGGTTGTGGTAGTGCTGGTTTTGAAGTGGGAGGTTTTGCAGGTTGTTCTAGCATTCTTGTAGTGAGTGAGGCTTTTGAGTGTTTTGCTAGTTCCTTTCTGTTTCCAGCACCTGCCTCATTTAGTGCTTCAATCACCAATCCCTTAGTGTATGCTTCAGACGAACAGATCTTGGTGGTTATTGCCAAGATACTGTCCCTGGTCCATGACTTAATCTCGATCAATGATCTCCCAAGGTACTTTGCAATGAATCTGATCATGATCTCTAGTCTTTCTCTTTCTAATGCATCATAACTTGCCCATCTTGAGTTAATTTCTTCAACTTCAAGTCTCCTAATCTCTGAGTCAAGCTGTGCAGTATCGAACCCTTGTCTATACAGTTGATCAATAATGGAGTCCATTGATTTACTGTGTGTAGCATCCGTCATTTTGATCATCTCATCGAGTTCGAGTTCTTTTTCTTTTCCTTTAACCTTCCTCTTCTTATATGTGACATGAAAGTCTTTGTGACTTTCACCCACTTGATCAATGTCAGCTCCCTTCACAAACTCCTCTTCCTTCTCAGTCTCCTTTTCTTTCTTCCCCTATATGCTCTTCCTTTTTGCTTTCACTGACTGACTCTCCCCCTTTTTGGTTGCATTGGTTGCAAGGGTTTGAGTAGCAGAAAGCCTTGTGCTCACAATCTCCTCCACCAGGGGTGTATGATTGAGGGAAGCCTCTCATCCATGGTTTTGATCACAATGTCTGTGATCATTGGGGTGATGAGAGGTAGGGATTGCTGAGAGATAGCAGCTGTTTGCTCAGAGGGGTTCTGTCCCTGAGAAGTAGTGCTAGAAAAGAAGCTGGTGGCTCGGAAGTTTTGAGTGGCTGAGTGTGTGGGAGACCTTCAGGTGAAGGTGCCATCTGTGGGTTTATGTTGGTGGCAGATGGACTTGCTTTTTGAGAGAATTGGTCAACTAGTCTTTGTAGTCTACTGACTTCTTCCTCAAGAATTGTGTTTTGGGCCAGAACATCATAAAAGAAGCTCAGGTCATCATCAGCAGATGCTGAATCACCTGACCTCCTTCTTGTAGCAGGATGTACATGCACTGGGTGTAGACCAGTTTTAGCATGTGCCCCTTTTTCTTGGAACTGGGGACTTCCAGCCTCAGGACGATGTCCTTCATCAGCTGTTGCCTCTGGTGAGGTCTTAGTATGTTACCAGCCTCAGTCTGATCATGTGCTGATTCAGAAAAGGTAGCAGCCTCACCAGATGTTCGGGTCTTCATATCCACACCAGGAGATAGAACAGTTAAACGCTGGTGTTGTGGGCTGTCAAAAGTATGTTGATCCTCTTCCTCAATTGCTGTGGTTTTCCCCTTTGTTGGTGTTTGTTGGGGAGGAGGAGAGGCATGCAGCTGAGTCAGCACGTTTGCAATAATGAGAGTAGGACTTTGTGGGGCGGTTGCAGTGGGAGATGGGGTAAAAGCAGTATGCACCTGGGGAGAATGGTGCTCTTCAATGGAAATCTCCTCAAATGAGGAAGATCCCAGATTAGTGGGTACCCCTTCTTTGGTTGCTGCAGGCTCCTTTTGAGAGGAATCCTGAGCGGTTGTGGCTAGTGAAGTCCTTGTATCCACTAAGGGGTTATAACCAGTGGATATAGCCTGCGTTTGTGTTGCACGGGCATCCTCAGGGGACTCATTTCCCCGAGTAGCCTTTTTTGTCTTCTTTTTAGTGGGTTTGGTGGGGACTTTGGATTTGGAGGTGGTGGCTGTGGGTTCCAGCTGCGTGGGTTTGCGCAGCTTGGCAGCCATTTTTAGTGATTGGTCAGAGTTGTGCCGGGAGTATACTTCACGCAATACAGCCGTAGCAGGGACTCCCAGGCTAACAAGTCCCTCAGCTTGAAGCTGGTTTTCAATTATGGCCATTATGAACCGAGGATATAATATCCAACGGTTAGCAAGTTGTTTTTGGGCCATATCCTTGAGCTCTAAAAATAGTATTTCAGAAAAATTTAAAGGTTGTTGCTCAAGGATGGAGTACATTACCTGTTGCCACCTTGTGGACATTTGATCCCATGATGAAGTCTTGTGGGCAAGGCAGACATTTACCATGTGAAAGATGAGACGTTCGGCGTCCTGGAAATGTTTCTTCAATATGGTAGATGCACTCAGGTTACCCTGGTATCCATGCTGGGCAAATGATTGATCGATTGTGCCCTTTGGATAACCAGTTAGGAAAGTGGCATCATCCAGATTGAGGGTTTGGCGAAGAGTGTCTGGAGTAATGACCACTTTTTGACGATGGACAAACGATTGAAGAGACTCTGTGTCATTCTCCTCAGAGACAAGAGTGACGTTTGTCCAGAATTGGTTAAGAGATTCGGCATATATGGTGGGATTTAACAGAAAAGCCGTTTTGTAAGGTGACTGAACCATTAAATCAATGGCGTTGTGAACTTGGTCCAGTATGGCAATTTTGTGAGATGTGCGACACAGTTGTGTCGTGGTTTTAGTTGCATGGTCGCCATTGGTGAAGAGAGGTTACAGAGTTTTGAACGTTAGGTTTGAGAAGAGAAGAAAGTAAAAACTCTGAAGGTGGGATAAGGTATTTAAAGGGTAGGGTTAGAAAACGGCTGAAGGTTTTGGTGTTAGTCATCAGTTGTTGAAACTACTGATGACGTGGTATTCTTTCAGAGGTTTGGAATGACTGACCGTATTGGTGTGATCAGCAATTGTTATAAAACAACTGAAGACTTGGTTTTAACCGTCAGACGTTGAAACAGCTGAAGTCTCTGATTTAGTCATCAGTAGTTATAAAACTACAGAAGATTTAGTCATCAGTAGTTATAAAACTACTGAAGACAGTTTTGACTTCAGGTGATGAAACAACTGAGGACTTGGTATTAGTCATCAGTAGTTGGGAAACTACTGAAGACTTGGTTTTACCATCAGTTGTTGTAAACAACTGAAGACTTGGTGTTAGTCATCAGTAGTTGTGAAACTATCGAAGACATGGTTTTGCTTTAGTTGTTTAGAAAGAAACAGCAGTTGGGAAACTACTGAAGACAAAAAGGCTCATCAGTAGTTGTCGTCAATTCATTACTTTTCAGCTGTTTCATACTGTCCTCAACACATACTCATCAGACGTTTTCATCTGTTTTCAGATGTTTCATAGGACATCAGTACGTATTTGTATTTCTGACAACAGTAGTTGGCTACATCAGCTGTTGTAACTACATCATTGTTTTAACATATAAAGTACTTGAGTACAGAGAAGTTAAGCTCTAGTAGTTTAAAGAAAACTTCCGGATGGAAAATAACTCAGTACTTATATATGTGACAATAATAAACTAATGATCATCAGTACTTGGAGCTGAAATCATCAGTAGTTGTCACTTATTCTAGCTGCAGCATACCAAGCCTTAGCACTAGGTTTTGGAAAGTTGGGCTATCCAAGGGCTTAGTGAAAATGTCTGCAAGCTCATCAGCACTAGGAACAAATTTTGGATCAATCAGACCTTTTTCAAAACAATCTCTAATAAAATGGTGTCTGATTACAATATGTTTAGTCCTAGAGTGCTGGATAGGATTGACAATACAAAAGCTGAAGAGCTGTCCATTAACAATGGGGTCTTAGTCTCTGTTATGCCATAATCCAATAATTTGTTTTGAAGCCAGGGTACCTGAGATGTACAGCTTGCAGCAGCAATGTACTCTGCTTCAGCAGTTGATGTAGCAACTGAGGACTGCTTCTTACCTGCAAGAAATCAAGCAGTTGCCTAAGAATTGGCATTCTCCAGAAGTGGACTTTCTTGTCAACTTACACCCTGCATAGTCACTGTCAGAAAAAGCAACTAATTTACCAGAATGTCTAGTAGAATACCATAAACCTAGAGATGGAGTGCCTTGCAGATATCTAAAGATCCTCTTGACTACAATCAAATGAGACTCCTTAGGTGCAGCCTGAAATCTAGCACAAACACATGTAGCAAACATAATATCTGGTCTAGAAGCTGTTAAGTACATCAAGGACCCAATCATACATCTGTAAAGTGTTTCATCAACCACTTTACCTTTCTGATCTGTATCCAGTTGTGTGGTGTTGCACATGGGAGTAGAACAGGGCCTACACTTTTGTAAATCAAACAGTTCCAAAAGATCTTTTGTGTATTTGGACTGATGAATGAAAATTCCATCAGCCTTTTGTTTGATTTGCAAACCCAGAATGAACTGTAATTCTCCCATGGCACTCATTTCAAACTTCTGTTGCATCAACTTTGTAAAGGCATCACACAACTGTGGATCAGAGGATGCAAAAATAATATCATCTACATAAATTTGAACAAGTAGATTATGCTGCCCAGCTTTCTTAATGAATATAGTCTTATCTATGGAGCCTCTAGTGAAATTATTTTCCAGAAGAAAGTTTGATAATGTCTCATACCAGGCTCTAGGAGCTTGTTTCAACCCATAGAGAGCTTATCAAGCTTATACACCCAATTAGGATGTTTATTGTCCTCAAAACCTGGTGGTTGACATACATAAACCTCTTCTTTAATTTTCCCATACAAAATGCACTTTTGACATCCATTTGAAAAACTTTAAGGTTGTGATAAGCAGCATAAGCTAAAAACAATCGAATTGCTTCCAGTCTGGCTACAGGGGCAAAGGTTTCATTATAATCAATACCTTCCTCTTGTGAAAACCCCTGTACAACCATTCTGACCTTGTTCTTAACAATAAGCCCATTTTCATCAGTTTTGTTCCTAAACACCCATTTAGTGCCTATTGCACACTTACCTCGAGGTAGAGGAACCAGTTCCCACACTTGCTGTTTCTTGAACTGAAGAAGCTCAAGCTGCATGGCTTCAACCCATCCATTGTCCCTTAAAGCAATGTGATAGATCTTTGGCTCTTGCTGACTAATGAAGAGAGCATAGAAGCAGAAATTATACAATTGACTTCTTTTGAAACGCCAGCATTGATATCACCAATGATTGAGATATAGGGTGATTCTTCAGATCTTGGTACACAATAAGATATTGCAAGTGTTTGTAGCAGGCTCAACAGCAAAGATGGTGATGGTGAAGCATTTCCTTGAAACCAATCAGTAGATGGTAATTCAAATGAAGTTGAAGTTGTAGAAATCTCATCAGCATTTGTTATGGATTGTGCTACTGAAGCTACAGGAACATCAGGTCTAGCCGAATCAGGCAGTTGATCACTAAACTTGAAAAGGTGATTACTGATATCATCATCATCATCAGTAACACCAGATGGATGACTAGCTACAGATGATGATGGATTCACATGATCTGCAACAGCAGGTGGTTGATAACAAACATATTGCAGAATGTCCAGATCAAACAACTCCACAGGGTTTTGTGGAATTGTATCCTTAGGGGATTCATTGAACTTCACATGCAAGGTTTCTTCAACTATCTTTGTACAATAGTTGATACTCTATAAGCCTTGCAAGTGGATGAATACCCAACAAAATACCTTGCATCCACCTTAGAATCAAATTTTTGGAGTTGATCCTTTGTGTTGAGAATGTAACAGGGACACCCAAATGCTCTAAAGAATGAAATCAAAGGGGCTAAATGATGTAAAACTTCATAAGGAGTTTTCATCAACCTCTGATTTACTAAGGCTCTATTCTGTACATAGCAGGCTGTATTGACAGCTTCAGCCCAAAAGGTAAGGCAGACCAGAATCAACCAACATGGACCTTGCAGCTTCAATGAGTGTCCTGTTCTTTCTCTCACTACTACTCCATTTTGCTCTGGAGTCTTTGGGATGCTATACTGCCTCTTGATTACCTTTGACAAGTAAAACTCATCAAGAGTGTGGTTTCTGAATTCAGTACCATTGTCACTCCTCACACACTTAACTGGTAGGGAATACTGCTTCTCAACGTGTAACACAAAGTTCATAATGGACTGAGCAGCCTCATCCTTTGAATGCAAGAAAAGGTCCATACATATAGAGTAATCATCCACAATTACCAGACAGTATTTCTTCTTTCCATACTCATTACCTTCACAGACCAAAAAGATCCATGTGCAGTAGTTGTAAGCAGGCATTAGACTTGGATTCTTCTATGGATGGGAATGAAACTTTATGTTGTTTCCTTTTAAGCATGCAGTGCAGATTTCATCACAATGAACTCCTTTATTGGAAGACCTCTCACTAAACTCTTGTGGATCAGCTGATTCATGTTTTTGAGATTAACATGACCCAGCCTTCTATGCCACAGTTTAGATTCTTGGAGAGAGGCCTTGGAGAACAAGCATGGATGGCCTCTTAACTCAATTTTCTTTGACAGATCCAAGGCATATACTCTTCCTATCCTGTTGGCCTTCAGGAGAGTATTATCATCCAGTACTTTGTCAATCAGGCTCAGAACCTTGGAAGACAGAATCCTACAGTTCTGGCTTGTGAAAAGAGCAACATGTCCTTTGTCACACATCTGACTGACACTCAACAGATTGTATTTGAGATTCTCCACATGGTTGACATCATCAAATCTAATATCTCCATTAGACACAAATCCCTTTCCAATGATGTAACCTTTAGCATCATTTCCAAATGAGACAAATCCCTTCTTTCCCTGAGAGTAATCATGAAGAAGAGAGCTGCTCCCAGTCATGTGCATGGATCCTCCACTGTCCACATACCAGATGCTTCTTTGGCATGCTGAAGAACCCTACACAATCATAAGAAACTAGTTAGCTTTGGAGACCCAAACCTTTTTGGTTTTGGGACTGACTTTATCAACAGATTTAACCATAGTGGTTTCTCATGATTAACAGCTGATGAAGATGGAGATGGTGCTGAAATGGATTTGGTCACAGTGGCTTCAAGTTGGTTAACTCTCCCCAACAGATGCTGAACCATCATAACAAGTTGTGTCTGATTTGAAGCTCGAGCTTTCAGTTATTTGACACTCCAGAGCTTCTTTTTGATGAGTTCCTGTGACCCACCATTTCCTCCTTCTTAGATTTCACAGACTTAGTCTTATGTTTATCATGAGGAACAATATCAGTTGTCTTCTGATAAACGTATCCTTCTTAGTGGATTTGGGTAAGGCCTTGGGTTATCAGGTTGAGATGATTGTGGTACAAACTTGGTCTCAAAATCAGTTTTCATTTTATATTTCTAGTTTAATGAGCTCATCCCTTTGGAGCTTAAACCCTTTTTGTACCAACATTCATCAGATAGATGATTGAATTTACCACAATTTCACATGGTTTATTCTTCATCTTGGACATCTTTACTGCTGAAGTGGAAACTACTGAAGGTGTGATCTTTAGTACTTCCTCCTATCAGTACTAGGTACTAAAGGATTTGTAACAGCTGAAGACTGGTAATTCAACTGTTTTCCATCCGTCCTAATAGACTGTTTGATGGATTCCTCAGCAGTTGTTAGTCCTTGTATTCAACTGATTTGAAATGCTTTTCAGATGTTGGGTCTCTTTCAGTACTTGGGGTACATTGAGGAACAACATCTGAAGTACTCAGCTTCATATGAGTCTCAGTAGTTAGACCATCAGTCAATTTATTTGTTGAGATCTTAACACTGGTTTCATTCTCTGATCTTAGATTATCATTGGAGAATGACTCACACGATAATGTGGTTTGGAGATTGCTTTCACTTTCAGACTTAACTATGGAGTTAGGAGTAAAGTCTGTTGGTGGAGCAGTATGGTTGTAACCAATGCCAAACTTCACATTTGAAGCAGTTTGCTTGCTAAGAAGCATTTCAAATCCCTTGCATGATGAGACCCAGCATTCACACTCAACTTGGGTCACTGCAAGTTTTTCTTTGAGACTCCTGTGGTCTTCTAGAATAACCTCTAGCTTGGCCTTTTCATCATTTAATTGGCATTTAAGCTTATAAATCTCATCACTTTTACTGTTAAGAGCAGACTCATACTCAGCTTTTCTTTTGAAAATGGTTTTCTCAAACTCAAGTTTTTGATTTATTAATGCTACATTTGCCTCTCTAATAGAGACAAAGGCAGCTATGCATGATTCAGAACATAACTTGGCTTTAGCCTCTGAAGATACCTGAGTTACCTGTGAAGATGATGCATTTGAACAGGAACCCTCAGTAGACTCCAGGGCCATGAGAGCAAGATTTCAAAAGGGTGTTCACCACCATGTTGACTAGCACCAGCATAGTATTGCTCAGTGTGACCAGACAAGTTATCAGGTAAGCTACTCCAGTCAACGACTCCAGGTGTGAAGAAGCTGTGATGAGGTTGTGATTGAGATGGAGATGGTTGAGGTTCTGGTAGTGCATGAGATTGTGGTACTATAGGAGCTTGAACTTGATTTGACTGTGGCATATAATAGAAGGGATAAGGATATGGCATTTGACCCTGAGGAACAAAATATGCAGGAGATTGAGGGTGTGATGAATGACTAGAACCAGCAGAATGTTGCCCTTTGGATTGTGAATTGTTATTTGGAAAAGTCAAAAAGGGTGCAGAAGTGTTAGATCCAGTTGATCTACACTCTCTTGCAAAGTGTCCAAGCCTGTGGCATTTGTGACACTTCAACTTGCTCTTGTCAAAACCGACTTTGGTTTTGTCAGAGAGTCCAGGAAATTTCCTGCCAGTTCTCTTGTAGAATTTCTGAGATCTGATATTGATCAAGGCCATTTGGCTCAAAATATCCATCTCTTCTAAATCATCATCAGCAATGCCCTTCAAATCATGATGATAAAGCATAGATTGTCACTATATATTACCAGAATGACAACAACACTCACAAAGGCATGATTAGAATTGTTTGCAATGATGATCATATCATAGTGTCTGATCCTGCATCTCATACTGACTCATGACTTACCAAGGCAGTAGTGTTTCCTGGTACAAAATCATCAGTGAGCTTTCCAGATGATGACAGTTTTCGTTTTGTTTCTTTCTATCTCTCTCTCAAATGTGAGCAATTTCCCATGGAGTTGGGTGAGAGATAGTTTGTCCAAATTTGCACTGGAGCGTAGGACAATAGTATATGTGTCCCATCTCTCAGGCAGTGATCTGAGAAATCTGTTATTCATCTGGCTATTGTGTACTCATGTTGACCATTTTTAATTCAGAGATCAAACAAGAGAACCGCTCAAACTGTTGAGTCAGTGTCTCACCCTTCCTATGAGAGAATGTCTCATATTGTTGGGCAAGGATTTCTCTATTATTTGCCAAGACCTCATCTGTTCCTCCAAATTGTTCTTTCAAGGCATTCCAGAGGTCATGGGCAGTTTCATAATGCATTAGCCCAGAATAGATTTCATTGGGCAGTGCCATGGCCAGAATTCCATGGGCTTTTGCATCAATCTCAAACAATTTCTTATCCTCATCTGAGTATTGCTCCGTCCTCTTCGAAACCATTTGATTGGTTTCCGGGTCATTCACCATAGGCTTGTGTGGACCATGTACCACTGATGTCCAACAACCTAAGCTGTTAACAGACAGGTGATGGAGCACTCGTCGTTCCCATATGTTATACTCACTCCTAACCAGCATTGGAGGCTTGGTTGAGGAACCAGTATTGTGACGATCATTGGAAGAGTAGTCATTTTAGGTCCAAATACAATTTAATTCACAGCTTTTAAAAGATTTTACATAGACCACAACAGACTCAATGAAAACAAGAATAAATCTCAGGATGAATGACCAAAAACACAGAAAATTCAATCTCTATAACCGTTTCTTGCAAAATGCTAATTCAATCAAACTTGGATCTTGGATAGCAGTTTCAATGATCAATTATTAGATCGATCAATGATTAACCAGCTCTGATACCATTTGACAGGATCAGTAATCTCAAGTTTGATGGATTAGAGTGTAACGCAGCGGAATAAGAACAAGAATTAGACAAATTATAGCAAGAATTTGATATTCGTATGCATTAAGAACAAATACGATTGTAAGAGAGAATATATTTCTGTGAAAAGGAATGTTTCAATAATATCAAATGTTTCTGCTCAATCATTCACTGATTACAATTAGGTTGACACTCCTTATATAGAGTGCAATCACTGCTGATATCACGGGATAGTGACATCTGGCAGATTTAGTACAAAAATAACTAAAACTTAACAAACTACTGAAATGTTCACAACTACTGAGAACATATCAGAGTGCTAAGTATAAAACATAACTACTGATACGAAACTACTGAAACTACACAACGACTGAAGAACAAGCTCTTTTCGTTTTACAAAACTATTGAAAGAAAAACATAAAACTACTGAAAGAAAACCGTCACAACTACTGAAGAAGACCTCTTCAGCTGTTGTGACAACGTCTGATACTTGGTCTTCAGCACTTGTGTCTTCAGATTTTGTCTTCAGCACTTGTGTCTTCAGACTTGTCTTCAGCACTTGTGTCTTCAGACTTTGTCTTCAGCACTTGTGTCTTCAGACTTTGTCTTCAGCACTGTCTTCAGACTTTGTCTTCAGCACTTGTGTCTTCAGACTTTGTCTTCAGCACTTGTGTCTTCAGACTTTGTCTTCAGCACTTATCTTCAGACTTGTTTAGCACTGTCTTCAGACTTTGTCTTCAGCACTTGTCTTCAGACTTACTTCAGCACTTGTCTTCAGCTGTTGTGGACTTCAGCAGTGTTGTGACGTTGTGGGACTTAATGTTTTCTGATCCGGCTCATTGGTTCTTTTGGTCCAACAGATCCAAAGGAGATGTCAGGGATTGGGTACAATTCATGTCCTCCACCATACAATGACAATTGCACTGTCATGCCTGACTCTATATCACTCTCTGAATCAATTAAGCCTAAAATTGTGGAACCTAAATCAGAAGTGAAACAAGTGACAAATCCTCAAAAAAAACCTGATGTTTATTTGAAACCAATGAGGACAAAATCAAGTTAGGACACCCAATCAAAAAAAAAGAGTGTTCTGACAAGACAATGATTGTCAAGAAATCATCAAGCCTTGTAAAAGAAATTGTATCTTTTATAAAATTCATACCATCTGTTTACAAGGCAAAAAGAAATATGTCAAAACAGTGAAACCCACTACTGAGAGTAGTTCTGA
Organism: Flaveria trinervia; assembly: GCA_025506515.1. Taxonomy (NCBI): domain Eukaryota; kingdom Viridiplantae; phylum Streptophyta; class Magnoliopsida; order Asterales; family Asteraceae; genus Flaveria; species Flaveria trinervia. The sequence continues at coordinate 40,827,088 of CM046447.1, forward strand.
TAATGAGATTGTATCCCCACAAAATTCAAGCAAATCAGAAAAGGTTTCACTGAAAAAGAAACCAATTGTAAACTGAGTTCAACACACAAAACTTCATTAGACCACAGTCATCCAAATTAAGGCAGGGAGTTGGGTTTCATATCTGTAATAAAGAACATGTTGACCAGTTTGAGAAAGAGGTGAGAAGTAGGTTGAAGAAACAGAAACAGCCTAGACAAATGAACAAGAGTAGTATTGTGAAACAAACTACACAAAGGGCTGATTCTGACTCATCACCTAAAGAAAAGAAAGTGACACATCAAAAGAAAGTATCAGTTGAGTCACTCAAAGAAAAATCTGATTCAAGAAAAAAACAAATGTATTGTGATATTTGTGACATGTTCAATCACAAGACAGACAAATGCTTCTTCAATCAATATTGTTCTATGTGTGATATGAACAATCACTCCACCAAAAATTGCTATTTCAACAAGTATTATTCAATCTATGACATGAACAATCACAATACATCGGATTGATACTTCAATCTGAAGGGGTTGAGAATTCCACAAAACAAGCCCATCTCAACAACATTCACTGTGATGCATTCTGTCAAACTTCATCTTCATAATAATCAATCTAGGACTTCTAGATCAACAAATGAGAGAAATAACTCAAAGGATTTAAGGAAAGGTCAAAGAAATCATCTCATAATAAAACACAAACTTGACCTTCTGAAGCAAAAACCAACTTTTGATAATGAAACTGGGCTAAATTTTTACAAAGAAATAGAAACCAACGATTTCATTATTCATCTGAATCGTCAGTAAATGTAGATGAGATGACTCAACCAATTCATTACCAAAAATCTCCCAAATCACCTCCATCTAAATCACCAATGAGAGGAAAATACCAGGAGGTGACTATCATGAATAGGAACGGGAAACCCAAGGCCGTCATGGCTTGGGTTCCTTATTCTAATTAGTTCTTTTTGTTTGTTGGTTCATCCACACAGGTCTAATAGCCTATGGTATGTAGACAGTGGATGCTCCCGACACATGACTGGAGATCGTTCCCTCCTTCATGATTTCAATTACATACAAGGACTACTTGGCATTCGGTGGAGATTCAGAAGGTGACAGGATTACATGAGAAGGAACTGTGACAAATGGGATGCTGAGCTTTGACAGAGTGAATTACTGTGAACAACTGAATTTCAATCTGCTAAGCGTGTCTCAGATCTGCGACAAAAAATTTTCCACGCACTTTACAGATACTCACTGCTACATACTGAAACCTGGTTTTCAGATTCCTGAAGAATGGGTTGTCTTAAAGACTTCGAGGAAGAATAATACATATGTCTTAAACCTGTGTTCTGCGTCACCTAAGGAAGAAACATGTCTCCTGTCTAAAGCATCATTGATGAGTCCCAGCTTTGGCATAGACATTGGGCACACTAACTTTAAAAATATGAACAAGTTAGTCAAAGGAAACCATGTAATTGGTCTTCCTCAAAAAGAATTCAATTTTATTGATCAATGCTCAGCGTGCCTCAAAGGAAAACAACACAAATCGTCTCATAAAACCAAGCTGGTGAACTAACAATACTCTATTGAAGTTACTTCACATGGATCTCTTTGGACCAACTCATGTAATGAGTATGGGAAAGAAACAATATTGTTTAGTGATCATTGATGACTTTTCTCGATTCACATGGGTGTTCTTCCTACTTCATAAAATGAAGCATCCCAAATCATTCAAGAATTTATCACTAAAATTGAAAATCAACTTGATCACAAAGTGAAAATCATAAGAAGTGATAATGGTACAGAATTCAAAAATGAAAATATGAGTTCTTTTTGTGCAACTAAAGGCATTGCTCATCAAATCAGTGCAGCTAGAACTCCTCAACAATGGGGTAGCTGAAAGGCGAAATAGAACACTGATTGAAGCAGCAAGAACCATGCTAGCCGATGCTAACTGCTAATCACCTTCTGGGCAGGAGCAGTTAACACATCGTGCTTTGTGCAAAATCGAACTCTGATTGTTAAAGAAAGTAACATGACACCTTATGAACTGATATTTCAAAGGAAACCCTTCATTGGGTTCTTCAAATCATTTGGTTGTCCAGTCTCAATATTAAACACCCATGATCATTTGGGAAAATTTTCATCTAAGTCTGATGAAGGATTTTTTGTAGGTTATTCTTCCGTTTCAAAGGCTTATAGAGTGTTCAATCCTAGACTGAACATTATTGATGAATCCACAAATGTTCAATTCAAGGAACATTCGTTTCCGAAATCTACAAATGGTCCTGATTGGTTGTTTGATATTGACACTTTTACTAAATCATTTGACCAATTTCACTTGTCTGATGCAGGAAATATATATTTAGGTGACACTTCATCGATGTAGACATAAGAGAAAATTATCCATTGATCCCACCTACATCTGATGAACATATGAATGAATGTTCCTCTTCAAGCTGATCCAATCAGACACTTGTCATAAAACCTTAGTATTTCTTCTGAAGAAGGTCCCAGCCTGGTACCATCTCACTCAGATGACTTGTCACATGAGATCAGAAATCAAAAATAGGCTTCTCATCCAGAAGAAACTCAAGGTACTTCAAATGATACAAGCAACCACAGTGCTACTCAAGATGTAGCAGTTACTGAAATAGAAATTGACAATCTTCATAATTCAAAAACATACAAATGATTGTGCCTCTACCATAACGAACTGAATGTCTCCAATCTTGATTTAACTATTACGGTTGACATCATTCCCACCTCAAGAATACACAAGAATCATCTAGTTGAAACCATTATTGGTGATCTTAATGAGAGGTTGACAAGAAGCAAGTCAAGTATGGCAAACATCTGTTTGTTCTCATGCTTTCTATGTCAAACAGTACCCAAAACATCAAAGAGCGGTTCAAGACAATAGTTAGATTGAAGCAATGCAGGAAGAATTGCTCCAATTCAGGAAACAAGAAGTATGGTAGCTGGTAGATCTTCCAAAGGACAATACCCTGTCGGTACGAGATGGCTGTACAGGAACAAGACTGATGATAGAGGGATAGTCATCAGAAATAAAGCAAGACTAGTGGCACAGGATACACTCCAGAAGAAGGAATTGACTACGACGAGGTGTTTGCTCCTATTGCCAGTCTAGAAGCAATCAAAATCTTCCTCGCATATTCTGCATCCATAAATTTACTGTTTATCAAATGGATGTAAAGTGTGCCTTCTTGTATGGAAAGATTGCTGAGGAAGTCTATGTAAGTCAACCACTAGCTTTGAAGATCCAAATTTCCTTCACAGAGTGTACAAGCTCGACAAAGCTCTGTATGGTCTTCATCAAGCTCCAAGAAAGTGGTATGAGACTCTATCATCCTTTCTTCTTGAACATGGGTATGAAAGAGGAAAGATTGATCAGACTCTCTTCAGAAGAATAAGAGGAAAAGACATGCTGTTAGTCCAGATCTACGTGGATGATATTATATTTGATCGACAAACAAACAACTCTGCAATGAATTTGAAGATCTTATGCATTCAAAGTGTCAATGAGTGCCACGGGGGAACTCACATTCTTTCTGGGAGTGCAACTCCAGCAAACAATAGATGGAATCTTCATCAATCGATCAAAATATGTAGAAACCATGCTGAAGAAATTTCACTTTGCTGACTGTCAGTCTATCAGATGTCCTGTAGATAATAAAGTGAAGATTGGACCTGACCCTGAAGGAAAATCAGTGGATCAAACTCACTATCGATCAATGATAGGTTCACTTATGTATCTAACAACCCAGTAGGCCTGACATTATGTTTGGTGTTTGTGTGTGCTAGATATCAAGCTTATCCAAAAGAATCACATGAGGATGCAATCAAGAGGATATTTAGATATCTGAAGGGAACACCAGCTCTCGGATTATGGTGTCCAAAGGAAGGAGAATTTAATCTCTATGCCTACACAGACAGTGATTATAGAGGATGCAACTTCAACAGAAAATCCACTTCTGGCGGTTGTCAATTTCTTGGTCCCAGACTAGTAGTATCCTGGCAATGCAAGAAGCAGACAAATGTGTCTGTGTCCACAACCGAAGCTGAGTATATTTCTGCTTTGGCATGTTACTCTCAAGTTCTCTGGATTCAAAAGCAGATGCTTGATTATGGTTTTAACTTTTTGCATACTCAATTTCTGTTGACAACACAGCTGCTGTCTTTATAACGAATAATTAGTTCAGCACTCAAAAACAAAACATATTAAATTAGATATCATTATTTGAGAGACTGTGCTGAAAAGGGTTTAATCAAATTGATTCAAGTACCAACAGAAAATCAATTAGCTGATTTGTTTACCAAGGCATTTAAAGCTAGTAGGTTTGAATTTTGGTTCAGTCAATTAGCATGATTAACCTTGAGTAAAACTTTGAAAAACATCAAAAAAAATTTTAAAAAACTATCTGAAAAACCACAAAAAGAAATCAAGTCATATGAAGAAAAGAATCAAGGGAAATGATATAATTACAGTGGTTATATCATTCATTATGCTTAATTTCAAAATGTAAAAGACTGAAATGACTTACGAGACATGTTGGTAGGTTCAACTTGGATGAAAAGATACATACAGTGATGAATTAAAGACATATTCAATTGTGAAACACTCATCACTAAGTACAGGTATGTATTGGCTTATCTGAATGCATGTGTGTCTAGTAACCTAAACACACCAGCTAATGATACTTTTGAATCTCTTTCACCACATCATGTTTCATCTTTGTTTTGCTAAGCAAAGCCTGATGAAACTTGCACATAGTGCAGATGTCATGATCCAAAAGATTCCCATGTGGAACACATCCAAAATTGGATGAATCAACAAAATAATATATTCCAAGTGAATGATCAAAAGAATCCTATCATGGATCACCTTCCAAAGTGAAGTGAAAAGATCCTAATGTGGATCAACATGAAAAAGGATCAAATTAAAAGAACCCCAATGAGGATCAGTGAATATGAGATTTCATGACTTAAAATAACCTGGTAAGAAAAGTTGTGACAATGTTCTACCATGCATTGTATAAGGAGGGTTGATCATTCCATGTTTATGTGTGTGAGGTACACACTGAATAATAAATCAACCAAAACATGATAAAAGTCATTTGCATCAAAATATCAACCAGGTAAGAACTTAGGAGGACAAACAGACCATCAATCTTCAAGTTCATAATCATGTCCATTTAATTATAAAGGATGCACATGTGTAATGTAAGATTGATATGATCCCAACAAAGAGATTTTTCTCTTCATTATTAATATTAATCAAAAAAATATTATTCAAAACTTTTAAAATCTTTAAAGTTTCTGTCCAAATGTGGACATAAACTTTAGGGGGAGTAATTTTTGAGTAAGTTCAAATTTTTGTTTATTAACTCAATTTTGAAAAACAAAACAAAAGGAATTTTAGTTGGTGTTGTTGCAATAAGTCAACCATTATATCTTAGTTTATGCATATTCTTAGAAGCATGATAAGCCCAAGATCTATCAAAATTGGGAAACTTGTATTTGTTGTAACATACAAGTCAATCCAAGCAAAAATTGACAACTCCAACCGCCAACTTCATAAGAAAAATCAATAAAGGACACCTCTTCATAAGATGATTAATCAATTCAATCACATTAACTTTTGATTTAGTTCAAAAGATAATGCAGGTAAGTGCATTAGTTAATGCGGGTGAAGGTAACCCATGCATATAACTAATGCGGGTAACAATAATTTGTGAAGTGCAACTAATGCGGACAATGATTTTACTCTTCCGCATTAGTGTGTGAAGTAAATGTGAAGTTTTCTCTACCTCATTTACTACAACTCAAATGCGGACAACCAAAATGTCAAGTTTAAACTTCCGCATTTGCAACAGTAAACCAATGCGGACACCAAAATGTGAAGTTTAAACTTCCGCATTTGCAACAGTAAACTAATGCGGACAGCCAAAATTTCAAGTTTAACTTTCGCATTTGCAACAGTACACAAATGCGGACAGCCAAAATTTCAAGTTTAACTTCCGCATTTGCAACAGTGCACAATGCGGGTAGAATAAAATCAAACGCATTTGTAACAGTAGAAGTAATGCGGACAGTCAATCAAGAATTAAGTCTTCCGCATTAGCTACAGTCACAAATGCGGATGACCATAAGTAGTCAAATGCGGATTGTAAAGTCAAAATTTTGTCTTCTGCATATGCTACAGTTAACAAATGCGGATCACCAAAATAAAAAAAAATTAACCTTCAGCATTTGCTACAGTATTGACTGTATATGCTTGTAAACTTGTAAAATTTTTCAAATTGTATTATTTGACTATTTAAAGGAATTTGAACAGGTCATTTAATACTTTTCAAATTTGATAGAACTTATAGTGAGACGAGCGTAAAACTACAGTACCCACCATCATCATTTCATCATCATCACAAGCATTCACAGATTTTGTTGTGTTTCATCTTTAACATTCTTGTCATCGATTCAGAACAACAGTCATTTCGAAGATAAGGTATACCTTCAACAGATTTTGAAACCAAAACCTAAGTCTCGAATGGCTACCCTAAATCGAACGATGAACCAGAAAACTGTTAAAGAACACCAAAATCTAAATCATTAAGTGCTATATACACATTTTCGATGTCAATAAACATGTAAACTGAAAGGAATTCAAATAATACTGAAAACCATGACAACCATGTTTACTGAGAAAAACAGAGCAATGTGAGAAAGAAAAGTGTGAAACAAATCAAAGTCAAAATTAAAGTCAAAATTGTGAGCTAACACACATGTCTCTTGTGCAGATTACATGGCAAACCTTACATGGAGCAAGCTCCATAACGTCGGCAGTTATCTAAATCCTGATGTGCCTGAAGCAGAAGGTCTCAGAGATATGATAAGATTCCTATCTACCACAAGGGTAGCTTATGCTATAATAGTAAGACCAACAATCTATGAGAATCCCATCAGGTCTTCTGGGAATCAGCTAAAGTAGTTGAAGAAAATGGAGTGAAAACTCTTATTGTAAGATCACACTGAACACACACTAAGGATCACAGAAGAATCAGTTAGAAGATGTCTTCAATTCAATGACAATGCATACGATCCTCTTGAATTGGATGATGAGGAGATAACCACATTTCTCTGAAATTGGTTATGAAGGGAGCTATGAAGCCAAAAGATAGTCAAAGGATTAGTGGATCTGCCCTGGAGATTCCTAATTCATATGTTCCAACACTATCTATCTAAAAGGAAAACAGGATGGAATCACATTCCAGTCCTCACATCTTCTGCCATCTGTGCTCTCTGCACCAACAGAAGATATAACATGTCAGCATATGTATTCAATGGCCTAAATTAAAACATTCAAGAAGGGTTGAGATACAAATTTCTAATGTACCCAAGATTTATTCAATGTCTAATCAATGAAACATTTCATGACATTGCTAATGAAGGAGTGGTACTTAACATTCCTCATTATGATGCAAGATCCTATAAGTACATCAAAAAGAAGGACCCAAGGAACTTCTATAGTGGTGCCCCTTCACCCCTTCTTCCATGGATGTTTGAACAAATACACCAAGCAGATCAACCACAACCTCCTCCATAACCAATACCACAACAATACCATAACCTCCTCCACAACCAATACCAAAACCAACTCCACAACGAATACCATCACCTTTACCTTCACCAATACCATCACCTTTACCTTCACCAATACCATCACCTTTACCTTCACCAATACCATCACCTTTACCTTCACCAATACCATCACCTTTACCTTCACCAATTCCATCACCTTTACCTTCACCAATACCATCACCTTTACCTTCACCAATACCATCATTTCATTCACCACAACAAACACCACCTATGATCACTCAACCTACACCTACACCACCACATCATCAATCTCCTATATCACCACACCAATCTCCTATTCCTCCTTACCAACCATTACCATCATCAATTGATCACCTTGCTGAACCAGAAGGATCTACAAGTGCATCCAAATCATCCAAATCATCTTCTGATGTGGAGGATCATCATGATCAAACCAAAGCTGTGAATGAACCTTCTGAGGCTGCTCCTTCTGAGAGCTATGCTGAATCAAACATCAATAGGCCTGATGAAAAAGATGAATTGACAACTGAGTTGTTACTCAAAGTAGAAAGGATGGAAAGAACACTAAACAGGAGAGCATGAATTATAAATGATAGAATTCTGGAACTCGGTGAGAAAGAAGGAGAATTGAAAGATCTCAAACAAAAACATGTAGTTAAAAGATTGGACAACCCAAGAGATTGAAAATCTAAAAGTTGCACTGAAACACTCAGGAGAAGAAGTGAGTGGTCATATAGACACTCTTGAAATACAAACTATTGCCATGGAGGAACAAGAAAACATCATAGAGGAACAAGCTGATATCATCTAGAAACTGGAAAAAGAAATCGAGAGCAAGAAAAAAAGAATATCTAAGCTTGAAATGATGACTAAAAAACTGATGAGAAGAATGATGATGAAAAAGAAGAACAAAAGAATGATGAAAATGAAGAACAAGTGGATGATGAAAGTGAAACTAAGATTAAAGACCAGAGCTTAGACATGGTAGTGTATTCTGGAAACACTGACCACTCAGACTCAGAAAAGGGTGAATTTGAAGAACTCTTTAGTGCTTTGGATAGTTTTGCTTCTGAACAATTCAGCATTGATGATGATTTTTGGGAATTCATTAACAATCAAAGAACTGAGGCAGAGCCTTTTGTATTCATTCCTAAATCACTAGTGCCATTGGAAAAGGAATTGTCTCTACAAATTGTGCCTGCCATATCATTGACTGAAGAACAAAAAGAGGAACTAAGAGAAAGATATGAACATGAAAGGAAAGAAGAAACTACACATGAACAAAGTGAAATGAAGGATCAAGAGCCAAGCACACCTGAAAGGGTCCGTGAACCAAAAGATCAAACTGAAACCTCTAGCCCACAACTTCAAACTTACTCACGAAAGAGGAAGTATTGGCAGAAAAGGGTAAAGGCAAGAGGCCAATAACTGAAGAAGAACCGTCAAAGAAGCAAAAAGATGACCAAGAAGTTTAGCAGCAATTGCTAAATTTTTGCAAGAACATGAGCATGCAGAAGCTCAGTTGAAAAAGTTGGCCAGAGCAATTGATTTTGAAGAAGGAGAAATTGTTGATGAGATGAAGTGTTAAAGGATGTTCTCATGGACAGTCCTCTTAAAGAAGAACAGTCAGTAGAAGAAATGGTAACCAAAGCTCAAACTGATGACTTGATGATGAAAGCCATGTTCTTGATCAATCAAGGCTATGATCCTGATAAAGTGTTTGCGATGACCTATGATAAAATGAAAGAATAGGAAGAGAAAGTGAAGTTGTTGCTTGGTCCAACTATAGACACTGACTATGAGAAGACAATGTCAAAGGACACTCCAATACTCAAAGACTCATCCATGAAGAAACCCACAAGGTATGAAGTTCCACTACCAAGAAGGGGTCCTCTACAAAAGCTTTCACAAATGAAGAAATCAACCTCATCCCATGAATCATTATTTCCTGATCCTTATAACATGTCTGATAAGGAAATGAAGGAATACCTCTCAAGTCAGGGATCCACAAAAAGAAAGATTGCAAACATGAAGACAAATTCATTAAGGGCTGCCACACTTCAATTAATCAATGAAAAGAAAGACAAACTCAAGAAACTGGAAGAAGAGTTGACAAAAACCAAACCCAGAAACAGAATGTAGCTGAAGACATCCTGTTGAACATAAAAGATCAAGAACTACTTGCCCTGGTGCTCCACAAATATCCTGAATGGTTTGCAGAACCATCTCAGTTGAAGCTGCAGGAAGGATTGACCACTGCTGAACTGATCAAAGGCGTATCTACTCCAAAGGGAAAGATAGATCAAAAGATAATAGTGTGGAAGTATGATAGCACCTAGAACATGTTCATGGTGAAAAGAATCTCAGGGCTAGTACAATTCTTTATAGAGTACTCAGCTCTAGTAAATGCCCTTGAGATTCATGATTTGAAGGAACTAGCTCAACTTGAACTGATCAATCATGCAGCTATGTTCAGGGGATATGAATTTGAGAATATACTTAACATGTTCAGAAGGACAAACAACTTCAATTCATTAAATGCAATTTGCTTAAGAAAAGGTAAAACATTTGTCAATCCCCTACAAAAGAAGAAAAAGGTAGAAGCAGAAGAAATAGTATTCCTTGAGTTGAAGGTGAAGCCAACTGAGTCTTTAAAGAGGAAAGTAGTGTCTGGTACTCATTCTTCCATTCCTATCTCAAATGTGTACTATGATGAGATAACATATGAGCTGGTGATAGAAACGAAGTGGGGAGGAAAAGAAGAAGCTGACATTGGACTTATTAGTGGATATGAAGTGAGACTACTTGATGAATCATACATCCACTACATTTATACCAGGCACTTTAGGGAGTTAAACAACAAATTGGGTGAACAACATGCACTTATTTTTGAAATGCATCAAGTTGTGAAAACTGGCCTATGACAGAATATAGATTAAAAGAGATAAAAGAAAGAAGAAGAAAACCCACTGCAACTTGGAAACATTGTTAAGCTTGAAGTGGATGGGGAGGGAGTTTATTGATTCATAGAAATGGTCTTTCAACAATCTCCATATGGGAACCGATTTCTCTAAAAAAGTTCCCAATGGAAGCCATCTACAACATGAGCCGAATGAAAATACATGTCTGAGTAGAGACAGGATGTCCGAAGCAACTGATTTTGTAAACATGATCAAGGCCATTCTGGATCCCACGAAAGCAGCATTCATACTACCTTCTGAAGACCTAGCTGAATCTTCACAACATCAATCACCTCCTAAACATTGAGGAAAACTGGCTGTATAATCCTTAGGGGGAGTATTGTTGCACCCTGAAAGGATCATAAATGCCAACTCAATGGGTGAATTGATGATTGTTTAGCTGGAATCCCACAAGTCTAAGATGCAATGCGGAAGAAGAAATACAAGAAAAATAACAAGTATTATCTTCTGCATTAGTCAATGCGGAAGACAAAAATCTGATGCGGACAAGTGTTTACTCTTCCGCATTAACTAATGCGGAAGACACAATACTTAAGCTAAACAAATTACTCTTCTACGTTGACTAATGCGGAAGAACAAAGAAGATGGGGACAAGACTTGATCATCCGCATTGACAAATGCGGATGACCAACCATATGCGCACAAGTATTTGTTCATCCGCATTAACCAATGTGGATGACCAACTTACTAATGCTGATGATCAAGTGGAAATGCGGATCAAGATTATCTCATCCGCATTTGTCAATGCGGATGAACAAGTAGATATGCGGATCAAGACTTAGACTAGTTTCTGATGTAATAGGTCAGGGGTAGTTTAGTCATTTTGTAAAGGCATATTGTCTTGTCTATAAATAGAATAGTTTTCCTCGTACTGAGGTGACGGTTGATAGATAGAGGATTTTGTTGTAATTATTCTCTGTAATTTGTCAACTTTCATATATCAATACAAACAGAAATTTATGAGTAATTTTTCTTTCCTGATTGTTCTTCGATTGTTTGTTTCCGCCACTCAATCGTTGACTTGATTATCATATTCGATTCTTAGTAAGAATATCACTCTTACTAAACCCATTCAATCATAGGGGATGTCACTAAGGGTGTGAGAACAAGAGGACAGACTCATCAAGGAAATGTTTGCTTGTACTCATGCTTTCTATCTCAGATGGAACCCAAGAAGGTAGAAGTGGCTTGAAAGATAGTAGCTGGCTTGAATTGATGCAAGAAGAGCTGCTTCAATTCAAGAGACAGAAGGTATGGAACCTATGTCCGCTACCATCTGGTCAAGTACCTATAGGCACCAAATGGGTTTTGAGAAACAAGAGAGATGATAGAGGCTTGATCATAAAGAATAAAGCAAGGCTTGTAGTTCAAGGATACACTCAGGAGGAAGGAATCGATTATACTGATGTCTTTGCACCAGTTGCAAGACTTGCGGCAATTAGGATCTTCCTTGCTTATGGTGCATCCAAGGACTTCACTGTCTATCAACTTGATTTCAAGCGTGCATTTCTATATGGGGATATAGATAGGGATGTTTATGTATGCCAACCTCCAGTATTTGAAGACCCACAGCACCCCACTATGTTGCAAGTTGGGTAAAGCTTTGTATGGGCTGCACCAAGCACCTAGGCTGTGGTATGAGACTTTGTCTCAATTTCTTCTGAAGAATGGCTATACTAGAGGTACCATTGATTGGAATCTCTTCATCAGAAAGTCTGGAAAGGACATCTTGCTCGTTCAAGTCTATGTTGATGACATCATATTTGGTTCCTCAAATGACCAAATGTGTAAGGACTTTGAGAGCATTATGAAGAAAAGTTTGAGATGAGTTCCATGGGAAAAATGGACTTTTTCCTTGGAATTCAGGTAAAGCAGATGAAGGAAGGCTTTTCATTAGTCAATGGAATTCAGGTAAAGCAGATGAAGGAAGGGTTTTTCATTAGTCAATCTAAGTATGTCTCTAACATCTTAGAAAGATTTGAAATGAAAGATTGCAAGCCAGCCAAGACACCCATACCCAGAAACCATAATCTTTGTCCTGACCTTGAGGGGGAGGATACAGATCAACATCACTATAGGGCAATTATTGGTTCTCTGATGTATCTCCCAGCTAGTAGACCTGATATCATGTTTGCTACTTGTATCTGTGCAAGATATCAAGCTGCTCCAAAGGTGTCTCACTTAGCTGTTGTTAAGAGAATCCTCAGATACCTCTAAGGAGCACCTAAACTAGGTCTCTGGTATCCAAGAAACAAAGATTTCAATCTCTATGGATACTCTGACAGTGACTATGGAGGCTACAATGTTGACAAGAATCAACATCAAGAGGATGTCAATTTCTTGGTGGAAGGATCATCTCATGGCATGCAAGAAACAATCCTGTGTCTCTACATCAACTACTGAAGGTGAATACATTGCTGCTGCTAGCTGCTATGCTCAACTGCTATGGATTCAAAATCAGATGTTAGACTATGGATTAAACTTTATGAGTACTCCTATCCATATTGACAACAACAGTGCTATCTCAATTACTGAAAATCTGGTGAAGCACTCCAAGACAAAGCATATTGACATCAGCTATCATTTCATTAGAGATATTCATGAAAAAATCTAGTTAAGTTAATCAAAGTTGATTCAAATGAACAATATGTTGATCGGTTCACCAAAGCGTTTGATGAACAAAGATTTAAGTATCTCATAACAGCTATTGGGATGATAAACATTGATTAATTTAATCTGTTTTGAAAACCTTTTAATATGTAAGTCTTGTGTCAATACAATTTAAGCCCTGTTATCAGAAGTTCTCTCCAAAATTTTCTAAGTGTAAATTCCTTCCGTAGAGAAATTAACCCTCGGAAGACATTCTCATATCTTCCAAAGCAAGATTTCTCAAAGGATAACTTTCTTCTCGAAAGAATTTTGGCCTCGAAAGAAGCGATTGATTGCATATCAGATCTACTTCCGAGACTTACAGATTCTCCATTTGGAAGCGACTCTAACCTTTGGAAGCAAAGTTTTGGCTTTGGAAGTAGGAATTGCCTTTGTAAGACAAGTTACCTTCGGAAATGTATTCCACTCGGAAGAGAGATTCTACTGTGTAATGTAAATTTCTTGGGCCCCACACTGTAAAAAGGAAAGATTTTGTTAATGACGTCGGATTATTTAATTGATTTCAATATTACCACCACAGATAATTCATCCACTAAACATCACATCACCTTATCCTAACCTCGATTACCACCTTACCACCCTCTTTAAATAATCTCGACTTTTCAATTTCATCGTCTTGCTTGCAATTTTACTGCCCTAGAAATTTCTGCTCTCCAACTTTACCCAAGTTCAAAATCATCTACTTTCACCTTTCCCAAATGGCTCTCACCCTCAGCACAACTAAGTCGCACTTCTTGATTCTTCAAGAGATGCTGACTTCTCTAAAATTATCTCCTTTCTCACCCAATCAACCTACTACACTACCCTTACTGTTAACCCCACTGTTTTCTCCAACCAAATGGCAGAATTTTGGGGAAATGGTCTGGTCGAAACCTTAATTGGGATTCGTGTACTACGGTCCAGCATCTGTGGACAGGAGTTGATAGTCACTGAACAACTCATCAGGGAGCACCTTGAGCTTCATGATGAAGGAGCTCCTACTGAATTCCCAAAGGAAGGCTTGGATAGCAGTTATATCCTAATAGGATATGGTGGAGACATCAGCAGGTCGACTGTTTACAAGTTCAACTTCTCCTACAATTAGAAGTTCCTTCTGCATGTTGTTCTTCATTGCTTGTCCAACAAATCCGGAGGATGGGATCAAATCCCTTATGAACTAGGATGCTTAGTTCATGGACTGGTGAGAGGCCTACGCTTCAATTACTCACGATTTGTGTTCTCAATTTGATAGGGAATCTGCAAAGGGAGACATTCTTCATGTATCCTAGATTCATTCAACACATAATCAACTGTGAGTTGGACCAGAGCATGCTTGTCGGTGCAGCTGTTCTGACTGTTCCCCACATACGGCCTACCATCTTCAAGACATTAAAGAAGGTATCCACCAACTTCACTGGAAGGTACACCACTATGCTTCCAGGTATGATTGAGCGCATAGCTCCTGGTGACATCCCTGTTCACCCCACAGGTGATGAACCCACACCAGGAACCACCACCACAATGCCAACACTACCTTCTCCACCCATCACCATCATTTATCAAAACACCCCAAACAAACCCTTGTTCAATATACTCTGATTGAACAAGCTCCTCCTGTTCAATCCAAAAAGACTAGAGTGGAAACATGGGCTCCCACTAAGTCAGAGGTCTCTCCATCCTTCTCTTTCGACCTCAATTTGGGCTTTGTGTCTCCTCAGTCTCAAACCCAGGAGCCCAATACCCAAACCAACAGCCCTCAGAATGAGTATCTACACTCTTTTGAGCTGCCAACAAGGGACAGCCCCACCAGAGGCTCAATGCATGTAGACATCGACCAAAGTCCCGGGTCAGTAGGCTTAACCTCCCTATCTTTCACTGAGTTTCTATTCAAAACTGATGAAGAGATAACATCTCTCCATGGCAATGAAGTTGACCTATACTACCCACTTCAAGATCAACAAGGCCTGGAGAAATCCCTTATCTCTAGCCCCCATCAGCCACCAATAACTGGTAACATCTCTGAGACTGAATCTATGGCAACCGAGCCCTTTGATGACTCTAAAAGCGACATCATTGAGCATGGGAAACCAGGGTGCCAAGAAACCACATCTGGTGGTGAGGCTGAACATACTAGGTATGTTACCTCATCTCCCCGTGATTCGTCAAAAGAAGATGAGGGAAGCATGCAACTCCTTGTTAAAGACCTTCTATCTAAAGTCTCAAACCTTGAATCCTTGGTTAGGACTTTAGAAGTAAGGTCTGCCACTCAGCAACTTGAGATTGACAATCTCTAGGCTCAACTAGCTAAGAAACAGACAGAGAGGTCTGTTAGGCATGTATCTATTCAGGTCTCACTGACTTCTTCTTCTAGCTCATCTAGCTCTCAAGATGATGCTACCAAAAAGGGGGAGAATATTCAAATACGAATACATGAGGAACCACAGAGCCGACCTTTAACTTCAATATCTTCTTCTCCCTCATCTCAGCAGCTGAGCCATCTCACGTCATTCTTCATATTGACCCAAGGATGCTCAGTGATCTCTACAGACTCTTCACCAAGTTTCTGTTAAGATCATCCTTTGAGCAGCCAAGCCATGATGCTGCAATGATCTACTTTGGAGCTGAAGAGCTTCAGAGGCTGACTGCACCTTCTACCATAGTGGAAGAAGTTGGTCAACCTAAGGTACAAATGGAACCCAAGATTCAATTCGAAAGGGAAATGGGGACTGATGGCCCAGCAACTTTAACAGTTGGGACAGAATCTGCATCTCCTCCAACCTCCGAAGCTGAAGTTAAAGCCTCGGAAGAACAAGTTGAATCTTCTAAAGCTGAAATGGAAGTTGCGTAAGGACTGTTCAAGATGTCCGAGGAACTGATCATCACAAATGCAATCCTGAAATTGCGTCTGAGGTGAGTAGTGAGGACTTTCCAATTTCACCTCCATCCCAGACACCATCTCTGCCTTTCTCACAATGAGAAACCTCTCTCCAAGAACACCACAGTCAGGATCTTCAAAAGACAAGGAAAAAGGAAGATGATTGCGAAGAGCTTCAGGAAGAGGAGAAGATTGAGACTCAAGAAGAAAGGAGACTTCAGACTGAGAAGTTGCTAGCTGCCGGTACAAAAGCAGTTGCTTCCAATCGGGAGGTTGTCATCAATAAAAAAAAGAGCAGATAATGGACCAGCTCATTGAAATAGGAGCTGCCAATAAGAAACACTCTGCTACCATTAGAGGAGTTGGTGGATCTGGAGAAGGCAACCAGGCTAAAACTTGAGGAAGAAGCCAGGTTGGCCTTGAGAAAAAGAGGAAAAGAAACAGAAGGAAGCTGAATTGCAGCTAAGGAGAGACAGGGTGAACTTCCTACTCTCCAGAGGCTTGAGCTTCAAGAACTTTCTCCAGACAATGATGATACGATCCTCAGGCTCTATAACAAAGAGTAGGATCAAATGGAGAGAGAAAGGAAAAAGGCTGCAAAAGAAAAGGCCAGAGAGAAGAAGAAGAAGGAAGAAGAAGCCAGCATCATTGCCTCCAAGAAGCTCACTGAGAAAGCCTAGATGAAGGACTATCTTCGGGCTCATGGATTCTCTGGGAGGCAGGTCGGTCCTATGTCTGAAAGGACACTCCAACGGATTGTCAGTAAAATTAAGCCTGACATCCGGATGGGAAAAGGAAAGAGATGTATAGAAGGGTAAAAGGGATGACCTTCACTGCTACCACCCAACCACAACCTGAACGTTCACCCTTACCATTCACCATTAAATCTGAACCATTCAACCCTGAACCCACATCACTACCCTCACGTACTCCCTCACCTCAACCACCCAAACTTCTCATCATCCAACAAAAAACACTAGCCAGAACCTATGAACCTAAACCTACCTAATTACCATCCAGACCATCCCGTCAACCTTCTCAACATCTCTCCCTTGAGGAGTTTAAGGAAATCAAGATGAAGCTCGTCAACTGCACTACTCTGAGAGAAGTCTCTTGTGTAGAAGACTCTCTCAACATCACCTATGTTGATGGTTCTTCAAGTTCCCTCACAAGAGATAAATTCCTTGAATTTCCTAGAGGAACTTTGGACAAGGCTGCGAGACTTCTGGGACTCACTCAGACTCTTTGAATGATGAAGAGAAGAAGCTTAGAAGAAAACTGGTGACTCTGCTGGATATAAAGAAAGAGGAAAAGATTCCTAGTCAGTCTCTTGTGCCTAGAAGGAAGATAATCCAATGGAGGTTTGATGAACCTTCTCACAACTTTGTGGTGGAAAGAGAGAATGGTGAGGTCAATAGACTCAATGCAACCTCTCTGCTACACTCCAGCAGGTTCGACATTGCTAAGCTAGCAGAGAAGCCATTCTCCAACCCCTCTAACTCTGAAACTGCTGCACTTATCAGAAATCATCTCAGCAGTCTTCATCTAGCGAGTTAACTGCAAAGGCAAAGATTGAAGAAGAGTTGAAGTTGAGAAGACAGGAAGACAAGGAAAGATCTCTCACCAAAGGTACTGCCTTTCTACAGATGGTGGAAGGTCCTGAATTGGAACCTATAGTTTGATGGGAATATGATTATAGTTCCCATGAACTAACTCTTTTCAGAGGGCAACAACAAAGGGTACATTTTATCCAAGGTGACAAACTGGATATCCTGTCTACCAAGGATTTGTATAAACTTCTCAGCACCACTTCAGGAAGAACAAGAAGAAAGACAAATATTTACTCTCCTTGGTGCTGAAAGTTTTGAGAAGTCGAGACAAGTGAAGTTTTGGTAGCATCAGCCTAGGGGGAGTTTGTTGGATCAAGGAGAAGGCTAATGCAACCAAAACTTTGTCACTTAAGTTATTTGGGTGCTGCATGCAAAAGGCTTCTGAAGGTTGTAGAGCTCTTCCGAAGACAAAATGAAAGATCAACTTCAAAAGACAAAACTCAACTTCCGAAGACAAGTGCATACTTCCTAAGTTCAAGACTTAGAAGAATAAAGTAAAGACCACTGCCGAAGTATGAAGAAAAGAAGAAGTCTCCAAGCCTTGGAAGAAGCAGCCTCTTTCGAAGTATAAGTGGCTTCGGAAGTACTTACTCTTTCGAAGCCATTTAACTTTCGGAAGACACTATTATGAACCAGTGGACACAAGTATGGTCTCTGACACTCCGCTATAGACTTCTGATACAGCATGGATTCTTCCTAAAGAGCCATGTTGTTGACCATACTTTATTCCACTGTTCACCTTTTCATGATAGTACATGTTACCAATTTTAGTTGGTGACAAAAGGTAAGTCAGGGACATGTCCTTACTACCAAATCTCAGATAAGACTTTATGCGAGATACCTTAATCTTCAGTCTTGTAGTATAGACTTTAGCTATAGGATCCCAGCTGGTATCAAAGTATATCCGGCTGTAGATAGTATTATATATAGGTTCTCCTTGTAATTCATTAACACACAGATCATCTGCTTGTAAGAGTCTTGTATTTTAAGTTGAGAATCAATATATAAAAGTATCTTGAAAATTATCTTTTTGTGTTCTCAGTTACTTTCTATATTGTGATAAACTCTTATTGATTCTTCATATATCCGAGTGCTGTTGTAGGCGAGTTTGAGTGAAAACACTATGTTGAAGTGACAAACACCGATCCTGCATGGAGGTTCAACCAATTCCCAAACTTGATTGTCACACATGGATTGCATCTCAACGTTCATGGCTTCCAGCCATTTGTGACAATCCGAATTGGACATTGCATGACGGTATGTAGTTGGCTTATCGAAGTCGACCACATAGCATCCATTCATGAGAGATCCGTATCCTTCAGGTAGAATGGTAGAACTACTAGATCTGCGAACTTTTTGTGTGTATTGATCAACCTCTTGATCATCATCAACAACCTCGTGTTGATTGCTAGTGTCAACTAAACGTGTATCGGCTTGTGGATATTAATCCTCATCAAATTCCACTATTCTATAAGTTATTCCTTCCATAAGGAACTTAGCTTCCAAGAACTATGCCTTTCGAGCAATAAATACCTTTTGCTCTGTTGATCAAAGAAGTAGTATCCAATACAATCTTTGGGATATCCAACAAATATACACTTAGTGGATCGAATTTCGAATTTGTTTTGGGTGTTTAGCTTAACATAAGCTTCACAACCCCATACTTCTAAATATGATAGCAATAGAACTCTTCCATGCCATATTTCAAAAGGTGTAGAATCCACTTTCTTGGTCCGGGTCACATTCAAAATACGAGCCGCGGAGAGCAATGCGAAACCCCATAATAATAGAGATAGTGAGCTTATAGCCATCATAGATCGAACCATATCCAATAGGGTCGGTTTCTCCTTTCAGACACACCATTATGTTGTGGTGTTCTAGGGTGGAGTAAGTTGTGAGACGATCCAACTTCTTAAATGATCCTAAAAAGCCTCACTTATGTATTCACCTCCTCTATCTAACGAAGAACTTTGATAGTTTTATAGAGTTGATTTTCTACTTCATTCTTGAAGTTTTGAACATTTCAAAAGCTTTATGTTTATGTGTCATCAAATACACATAACCATAGTGACTATAATCGTCGGTAAAGGTAATGAAGTATCTTTCACAATTTCTAGTCATTGTCTTAAAAGGGCCACATACATCCGAATGTATGATTCCCAATAACTCTTTTGCCCTCTTGTTAGTACCAATAAAGGGTGACTTGGTCATCTAACCTTGTAAACAAGATTCACATTTATCAAATGAAACATTTTTATTTGTTTTCAAAAAACCATTCTTTGAGGTGTTTGAATCCGATTCTTGTTTATGTGACCAAGATGACAATGCCAAAGATAAGAATCACTTAATCGCATTTTAAGTTTCTTGGTGCTTGTTTGGTATACTGAGTTATCAAAGGATGAATTATCATGAACCAATTCATAGATACCATTGAAAGGCATCACTTTAAAATAAAACACATCATCCATACAAACACAAATGCCATTTTAACAAATTTTAATTCATAACCACATTGTTTTTTAAGGGAAATCGAAATATGTTCCTAGTCAAACTAGGAGCATACAAAATGTTCTTAAGAACAACTTCCAAACCATTTGAAAGTTTCAAAATATTGTCTCCTGGGCTTAAACATCAACTTTTGCTCCATTGCCCACGTTGAGACTTATGTCTCCCTTCTTGAAGTGCTTTTTTCTTTTGAACTTCTGCAACAAGTTGCATATGTGAGTTCCACATCCGGTATCCAATACCCATATGTTTGAAGAAATAACATTTAAACCAATGTGAATTATGAAAGTTGTACCTGAGGTTTTCCCAGCATCCCTCTTGTTTCTCAACTCTTTGAGATAGGTTAGACAATTCCTTTTCCAATGTCCTATCTCACCACACTCAAAGCATGGATCGTTCTCCGTTAGCTTAGGCTTTTTAAGCTTAGGCTTTTTAAGCTTAGGCTTTGGAGGTTCTGCTTTAGCCTTTCCTTTCCCTTTTCCTATGATGTATCCTTTTCCTTTGGTAATATTTTCCTGGGATTAGGGAATGGCCTTTTCTTATTTCCTCCCTCATTGATCAAGAGAACAGGTAGAACCTTTCTACCCAACCCTGCCTCGGTTGTTTTGAGCATTGTGTGAAGCTCACCAATGCTCTTGTCCCAACAGTTCATATTGTAATTCATTATGAACATCTCAAACCTTTTAGTTAGGCCATTAAGGATCAAATCCGTGGCCAACTCCTTTGAGACAGGGCAATTAAGCCTCTCAAGGCAATCAACATGGATTTTTATCTTAAGTGCATAAGATGATACCGATTGGGTTTCTTCCATGCGACACGCATGAAGCGCTCGAACCGTTTCGAAGCGCTCTACCCTAGCTTGTTGAAGGAACATTTCCTTCAACTGGGTAATTATGTCATATGCCCCAAGATGCTCCAAGTACCTTTGGAGTTTGGGAATCATAGTTCCCAACATGAGGCATGAAATCTGCATGGAATCCTTAATGTATTGAAGCCAATCGTTACAGGCCTTAACATCCTCGGGGTCGGGTTGGTCAGGAATGGGATCGTCAAGGACATAGGCCTTTTTTCTCTTGCTTGAGAACAAATCTCAAGTTTTGAAACCAATCCATTAAGTTATTATGGTTAAGACGATCCCTTTGTAAGATGGTTCTCAATGATAGGGTATGGATGGTCAGAGTGGTAGCATTATGGTTTGTGGCCTCTACAAAATTACAAAATTCATATTAGTATTTCTGAAAAATTACATTTTAATTATTAATACCCTTTTCATGTCTCATAGATAATTAATAATTAAAATCTAGAATCCAATGTTACATTAAAATGATGGTTAGGTGACCTTTATCCTATTATTTAAATTAACAAGGTAGTCAACATTTGACAATTGCAACCTATTACTACTTCTAGCTTTATGGGATCGGTTAAACATCTTATGTTTAGTCGGCATGTAAAATCCCATCAACACCATTGTACGCCATGCTTCGGTGACCCTATACACATGGCTTCCAATTCAAGTCATCCTACTTACACACACGTGTGAGTTTACACATACAAGTGGTTAGGTGACCTTTATCCCACAAATATGTTAAGCCCACCTCAAACACACAAGTTCCCTAGAAGTGGTTAGCTGACCTTTATCCCACAAATAGTTTTCAAGTGACTCGAGTGTCATGTAAAAGGATGGTGTTTAACTTGTTTCCAAAGGGATTTTTGTTTTCATTAATTCTAGTTATGAAAACTCTATGTACCTTGTATTCACATGCTTTCAAATACATGGTACCCTGTGGTTCTTTTTAACAAAACCTCTTTTATTTGAAATCACTAATCCTTTTGATAACTTTTGTTAACATATTAATGATTAAGAACCATTAAAATTCAGGTTGTTATGATCATTTATTAAGATTGTTAAGCATATCCACATATCAAACAATCAACATAAAATGGATAATCAAACAAACATATACGAAACAACCACATGTGCATAACCATAGCCACTATGTTGACAACATTTGTTTGCCATCACAAGTGTTGTCATTTAGTCTTTCCTACGGGTTGAACGCACCACAAAAGATGAGATCTCCAAAGACCCCCACTTGAAGTTGCATCCAAATGCTTCAAGTCCTTCTCTTTGTGTCTTCCCTTTGTGCTTCCAACTTGTCCATCTTCTTTTACAAAACTTATATCCTGATACAAATTTTTCTAATAAAAGAAAACAGACTTAATCTATCTATTACATCACCATTGAATGAATAAATAAATTACATCCAAATACAAGCACAAAAGAATAATATTACATCCCATTATGAGTGAAATCAACCAAAACAAACATCCATTCAAGATCAAATCAACACAAGGTCAAGGATAGGTTATGCACCAATATGAAACATCATATACAACATTCAAGAACCAGATAAATCCCCATTTGACCCTAAATTTTCAGCCAACATAAACCAAGAATTTAGGGTTTTTGTCCAAACATAACACAATCAACCATTTGATATTTTTCTTTCAAGGTTTTAATCACAAGCATGTAAGATATAACCTTGAAAGGTTGGGGATTCATTATATCACCACAAAACATTCCCTAAAAGGTTGTTAAAGTCCTATAAAACCAATTTTACAAGGACAAATGAAGCTAGTCATCCACATATCTGGCTCTAGATGCCAATGTTGGGTTTGTTGGACCATTATCAAAGTAGTTTACCACTTAAACATGAAAAATGCAGCGGAATAAAACCTTAATCTTATGATTTGTAATCTGAAATAAGGCTAATAACATAACAACAACAAACCAAAGAACATAGGATCAAATATATTTGAATGGACTAGCTATCAATAAGAAATAACAACCAAAATCAAACCATGGAACTACCTTCCAAGGCTGCTGAAAACGTGATTTTGATGAAGAGAATGAGGTTCTTGAATGACCAAAACACAAAGGAGAGGTGTCCTCAAGATCCCATACCCACAAGCATCAAGCAAAGACCTTTCTTGCTAGGATCTGTACACCAAAACCACCAAGAAACCTGCTGAAAATCAAGTTCCAGCCGTGTATATTCATCAAAATTGGAGAGAACTTTTGTTCTTGTGGTTCTTGCATGTGAGAGAGAGAGGAAGGTAGAGTGTATCTCACTAGTTAATGTGTTATGTTGTTCTAAGACACAAAAGGGACCAACCCCTAAAGAGGGGTGGCCGAAATTGGTCAAGAGATGGGGTTTTTCTCCCCAAAACCATTCTCCAATTATTTTATAAACTAGTTGTTCAAATAGTTATATAATTAACCTTTTAATTATATAACTCATACACACTTTTATTATTTGATGTTATCTAACCAAATTAAAAAATATTACAAATAATACCCATGAACAAAATATCCTTATAAGTTGTTCCATCTCATATGCAATTTATTTAGAAAACCCATTTTCTAAATTGATGTATTTTTTTAATTGCATGATCATATCATCAAGTAAATATCAATTGGTTTTTGCTAAGCTTGTTATTGGGTATGACCCAACTTGGATCATAACGTACTAACCATATCCATGTTGTATGTGTCTTGGGCATAAAGAATCGAACATGTCCCCCGATTACTTAGCCCGAAGAAAGCATCCACGAACTGTCAGCGGATGCAGTCTGGTGGGGCAATCGCTATTGTCTCCTAACACTAAGACTGTCCTTAGGTCCTCCTCACTGATGTCAATGACCTGGACAAAGATAGAACTCCGAATCAGGTGAGGCTCTAAGGACCTATGCACAACAGCGCTTTCCCAGAAAGCCTGCTGTATCGACCTGTATGGTGTGCACGGGGTGGAGATAGCTCTGAAGATCCTCGATCTCTATAGGAACAAAATAATGCTCGTGAACTCAGATGCGTTCCGGGAGGTCAAGTCTAGATGAGCACATATGTTGTGCTTTGTGCTTATCGTCCACCGACTCGCCATGTTGCTGTAACAGAAGATAGATAAACATTGGAGTGTGTGTAACTGAATGAACGGTGAATTAATTGGACTTGAATCCTTCTGTTCTGAGTCTGTGTCGTGCGATTGACCTCAATCGTTCGATTGAGCTAGCAATTGGGCTTAGTCTTATGCTTTCCCATCTGGTTCACACAGTCATGTGACTGAACTCAATCGCATGGGATAGTCGTTCGATTGCACCAATCGCCTACCTCAGTCGTGCGATTGCGCCAATCGCCTAACTCAGTCGTGTGATTGAAGTTCATTAGTAAGCCCATTCGCATGACAGTCTGTGTTTCCATTCAAATTCGAATCTTACGCAAAACATTATTTTGGACGTTGTGGTTTGGCTCATTAGACTCGCAATCGTTCCCATTAACCTCTAACACAATTTAAGTTTACAATTCACTTAGTTTGAAGGGTTATTTAGCGAACTAAGTTTTGGTTCTTTTTAGGGCTAAATTATGTCGAATTAGGGCACGATTCGATGATTCTTTGAGTGGGTGACACCGCACATTACCTGTATAATCAAGCGGGATCATTAGAAGCAACCGTAATCAGTCTATAACAGTAAGTCAAGAGTTTGGCAGTGTAACGATACAATCGTGTGATTTGGGGGTGATTTGGGGGTGATGAGTGACTACGACCGACTCCCCGTCTATTTTTACTAGGGTTTCCTCCAGTAGTGCAACTGAACCTGTTCGCACTCTTGAGTTGTGTGACTGAGGCTCAATCATATAGCTGGCACTGTCGGTCACCTTCAGTCGTGCGACTAGGTTTCAGTCGTGTGACTGTCTCATTTGGTCACCTCCATTCATGCAATTGGTTCATTCTTATGATCCAATCGTGTGAATTGACTCATGCTTATGGTCCAATCGCACATCTGGTCCATACGTGTGGGTTAGTCATGCGATTGGGCTCATACGCATTGTCCAATCGGACGACTGGTCCATACTCATGGTCCAGTCGTGTGAATGGATCATGCTTATGAGGTTGACCTATTGACCATTCATACCTCAGCCTTTTTACTTATTGATAAGACATTTTAACCATTGATTATCTCAGACATGACGATTTTAACTTAGAAACTGTTGATCACCTCAAACGTGATCTGTTTAACAACAAAAACATTGTCACCTCACACATGACCCTTTTACATTTGAAAACCCCATTGGTCACCTCAGACGTGATTTTTTTAGTGAGTGACTTCCAGATTGACTTCTGATGCATAGTCCGACATATACCTACTAAATTTACTGAAGTTAACTAAATTAAGCAACTTTAAATAAAACAAAACCAAAAAATTCGAAATTAATTGAAGTTAACTAAATTAACTATATTTTTGTAATTTTGTGTAAGGTTGAAATCCTAAGATAAGTATCTATCAGATTTTTCTTCCTCAACAGTATAACGTCAAGTTAATTTGATCATAACTGGAACTATTCAATATGGAATCATACAGGTTTATCAAATCATTTGGGACATTTTACCAAAGCCTTTTTGATACTAGATTCTTATTTTCATCCAGAGTCATTAGCAAGTTTAGGAAATCATACTAGAACTACAAGACGCACACAACGATTTTGACTTTCAGGAGTTTTAGCTCACGATGATTGTTAGTATACTTGTCCTCTTAAATCCATACACTGATTTTTGACCTACATTAGTGATGATTTAGGGTTAATTATTTCAACAAACGTTTATGGATCCCATGCTTATATAGTAATCAACATTCCCAGGATACATTTGAGCGGTCTACGGGTATGTTGACAAGAAGAAACTATTCTAAGAGCTTTCAAAGAGATGCTAAGTCTCAGGTCAGTGCCACCACACAGAAGAGAGGTGCAAACAACAATGAATTCTAGAATCTTTAGGTTATGCTTATCCTTATGTCAGTGCCTTCGCATAGTAGAGAGGCACACAATCTATCCTCTTGTTTGAGCAAATATATTCTTTTTACACAGGTCGCACCAACAAAATAGGTTATTAGCTTTATTGCTTTTTGCATTTTTCATGTGCTTTGCTCATTTTTATAGTCATCCGCACACATTTGTGGCGTTTATTTTGCTCGTCACCCCTTATTGGAACTTTGTTGATTGTGTTAACCAGGGATAAGATGATAACCCACACCTTGTTGAACAACTTAGTTTGAACTTGAAATCACCAACGAGGTCTACTTATCTATTGTGTTGAATCTACCGACACATCATCTAATGGTCTAGCAACCTCTAGGTCTACTTTCTCCATGTTACCTTAGTAGTAGCTAATTTTACTATCATTTTTCCTTTTATGTTGCTTAGACTTCTCAGAATCATACTTCGAATTTTGTATCTTAAACAATTTCATTCTTTTAAAGTCCTAAACTCTTTGTTCCTTTGTACTATCATTTTCCATAGGCATTCAATCAGTACCACAAATACTATCTCATTTCTATTAGCTAGACTGTCATCCTCCCTCTTTTTTTTTAAGTACTGAAATTAAAGCAACTAATTTAACCTATTCTCCCCCTAAAATTTTAAAACCGAGAATGTTTTTGCGTTTAGAATTTTAATAGGCGAATAAATAAAATAAAATAAAATAAAATAAAATAAAATAAAAATTAATTCTACTTGTCGGACTAAGTACTGTCATCGTCTGAAATCGTTGACCTCTAACAGATATAAAAAACATAGTTTATCAAAAGCTTTTGTGTAGAGGTTAGCGCGTTGAAAATCCATATTAATTTTAACAACATCAATTAAATTCTTTTTAAAGCAATCGCGTATAAAGTGATATTTAATTCTGATGTGTTTGGCCATAGGATGTTGAACCAGATTTTTAGTTACGGCTATTGCAGTAGAACTATCAACAAATATAGGAGTGTTAGAGAATTTCAAACCGTAGTCCCGTATTTGCTGTTGAATCTAGATGATTTGTGAACAGTATCTTGCAACAACAATGTATTCAGCTTCACAAGTTGACAGAGCAACTGATGTCTGCTTCTTACATTGTCACTTGACTAATTGTCTCCCAAAGAATTGCATCCTGCTCAAGTTGACTTGTAGTTCATTTTGCAGCCACCATAATTCAAGTCACTGTATGTTGTAAGCTCAAAGTCATCACCATGAGGACACCACAATCCAAGTGTTGGAGTACCCTTCAGATAACAAAATATCCTTTTGACGCCAATGAGATGGTTGACTTTCGGTTTTGCCTTATATCTGGAGCAGAGACACGTCGCTTACATGATATCAGGTCTTGAGGCAATGAGGTACATGAGGGATCCGATCATTCCTTGGTACATAGTGGCATCCACCAGATCACCATTTTCGTCGGGTGCTACGTCGTGGTTTGTAGCAAGTGGAGTCCCAGCTGCGAAAGCATTCTCCATATCGAACCAACTTAGAATATCACCTACATACTTGGTCTGATGTAGAAATATGCCCTTTGGTGTCTCATCCACTGTAACCCGAGAAAGAACTTCATCTCTCCTGTGGCACTCATCTCAAACTCAGCTTTCATTATTGCTTCAAATTCTTTACATAGTTCTTCGTTTTTGGAACCGAAGATTATGTCATCAATATAAATTTGAACAAGCAGTAAGTCACCATCGTTTTCTTTGATGAATAATGTATAATCAATCACTCCTCTGCGAAATCCGTGTTTCACAAGATGAGTCGAGAGTTTTTCATACCATGCTCTTGGGGCTTGATGGAGCCCATAGAGAGCCTTGTCTAGTTTGTAAACTTTGTACCGATGATACGTATCATCAAATCCTTCGGGTTGATTGACATACACTGTCTCCCGGATTTCACCATGAAGAAATGCACTCTTTACATCCAGTTATCCAGTTGATAAACATTAATCTTCATGTAAAATGCATAGGCTAGGAAGATGTGGGTTTCTTCCATTCTCGCCACAGGTGCAAAGACTTCATTGTAATCAATCCCCTCGACTTGTCGAAATCCTTGAACTACAAGTCGAGCCTTATTTCTGATTATGACCCCTTGGTCATCTTTCTTGCATTTCAAGACTGATTTGGTGCCAATGACCTTAGCGCCTTTAGGTCTATCCACCAGTGTCTATACACCTAACTTTTTGAATTGAAGACGTTCTTCTTGCATGGAACTCACCCATGCCTCGTCTTTCAGGGCTTCACTGACATATTTTGGTTCAAATTAAGACACAAAACAGCGATACGCACCATCATGAAGCTATCCCTTTTCCATTTCTGAGGCATAATCAGCTGAGTATAGCTGATTTCTTGTCTGAACTCCTGATCATACATCTCCTATGACATTGTCCAGAGGTTGATAAACATTTAAGCGTGATCTAGCAGTGGTGGGTACAACTACCTCATGATCCAGATTATGAACTGTAGGTTCGGTATCTGAGATAGTGGGAGTGTGAGGTTCCGAAGTATCAGAGGCATCAACATCAGATGCTTGTGTACTTGCAGTAGTAGGAACTTGTTCCTCCTGATCCACCTAATCATTCTCCACATCTTCATCATCAGAGGAAAAATCACTTACTTCCAGTGCTCCACCTGAATGACTGGAAGACTCACCTTGTGAACCTAACGTTGTTGAGTCTTGTGACGGCGTGTTTAAGACATCATACATCATTTTGGTTGCTAACTCATCATCGGGAGAGGAGAGAAGGATGTTGAAGGACTTAAAGAATTTATCATAATCAAAGAAGAATGCGGGTCCTTTGCCAGCAGGGGCAGTGGTGTATCTCTGAACGTCGACGTTACACCACACATCATAATCAAAGAAGGATGTTAAAGGACCCGTTGAGTTATTGTAAACTCTCTTATTCAGTATGTTGTATCCTAGAAAAATTCCTTCTTCAGCCTTCTTGCTGAACTTCCCTGACTGAGTTTTCTTCAGAAGAGTACATGGTGCTCCAAAAGGTTCGAGGTACTCTAGATTAGGTTTACGTCATTGCAGTAACTCGTAACACATTTTACCATGACGTTTGACTACCAGGACTTGATTTAGGGTGTAACATGCATTAGCTACTGCCTTGTTCCAAAATTTGATAGGCAGTTTCGAGTCTGCGAGCATCGTCCGGGCTGTCTCTATCAAGCTTCGATTCTTTCTCTTAGCAACTTCGTTCATTTGAGGAGTGTAGGCAGATATGAACTGGTGCACAATTCCTTTTCTTTGCAAAATGCCTCCATCCATTGGTTCTTGAACTCGGTACCATTGTCTGAGTGAACTTTTCGTACCTTCAGCTTGTTGAGTGATTCCAATGTAGTTACCAGTTCTTTGAATGATTCAAATATCTCTGATTTGGATTTCAGGAACATTACCCAAGAGAATCTTGAGTAATCATCCATAACTACATAGCAGTACAAGTTGCCAGCAATGCTCATCGTACTGACTAGACCCAACAGATCCATGTGAAGAAGCTCAAGAGGCAACTCAATGGAATTAACTTTCTTAGCCTTATGAGCCTTCTTGGTTCATTTTCCTCTCTTACAAGCGACACAAAAATCCGGTAGTTGGATGTTCTTAATGTTTACGCCACGCACTAGATCATTCTGGATCAAGTGGTTCATCTTTCGGGGATTTATGTGTCCCGTTCTTCGATGCCAGGAGATGGACTCTTTTTCTGGCCTTTGACAAGAAGCAT
Organism: Flaveria trinervia; assembly: GCA_025506515.1. Lineage (NCBI taxonomy): Eukaryota > Viridiplantae > Streptophyta > Magnoliopsida > Asterales > Asteraceae > Flaveria > Flaveria trinervia. Next base: position 40,856,929 of record CM046447.1, read on the forward strand.
TGTACTTGATGATCAGTTGTGGAGGCCTTTGATAGAACCAAGACATATAGATCGTATATCTTGAAGCTGACATTAAGACTTGGTCCTCCGAGATTACATAGTCCTTCTTCAACACATAGCACTTCTTGTTGTCAAAGACTACCTTAAAGCCTTTGTTACAAATTTGGGATATAGAAAGTAAGTTATTTTGAAGTTGTTGAACATAGTTTACCTTATCAAACTTCACTTTCAGGTTTCCCACTTCCCCTTGAGCTGTGATGTAGCCTCCTTTATTTCCAGCAAACGAAATGTGTCCTCCTTTAATTTGTTTGACGTTAGAAAGGAGAGACAAGTTCCCAGTCATGTGCTTTGATGCTTCGCTACCAACAATACAGGTATTTGTAGAGGCACTATAGTGAACACCGTACACATTCAAGGAAATGATTAGTTTAGGTTGGTACCTAAGCCTTAAATGGCTTGGGTGACCCAGAGGCATCACATAAATTCTACCCACTATCCATTTGAGGGTGAGGGCAGATCATTCTACTTCTTGTTCTCATTATCAGACATTGAAATTGATTTGTCTTTCCATAGGCCAGTTTTATGTAAGGTCTGTTTGTGATAAACAGACGATTGGCTTACAGTTTGAACTTTATTTTCACTAATCCTTTTTGGTGGAGTAATAGAGCTCCGTTTTGAAGAACTTGGTTTAGTGTCATGAAGTTCAAATTTCTTCCTTGGTGTCTGATAATATGGACAGTTAGAAGCAATGTGTCCATACTTTTCACAGTTGTAGCATGATCTACTTTCAACATGTTGGTGGAATGGTTTTTGTGGGGAAGTGTATGACACATGTGTAACTTTAGATTGTTTGGGTTTTGACACTTCTTGTTTAGATGTTTTAGCTTCTTTAAAAAAATTCATTGTTTGAACATTTTTAACATCTTTAACCTTTTGTTTATTTGGACTAAGACATGGTGGACGTGACTGGTTATTGTTTGGTCTTTTTGTGTTCAGAATTAGACATGATTGAACCTGACTTTATCTTAACCTTTTCAAATTGTTAATCCAAATTAACAATAGGCAACTTAGCTTTAGATTTTAAAGTGGCCTCCTTCTATTTAGTGACTGATTCCACTGGTTTACTTGTGTAATCAGGATCACTAACTAGAGGAGTGGACACCACATGGTCCTTAACAGGGTTGTTATTTACTAGTCTACATTTTGCATTCAACACTGTGTCATGTGGTGGTAGAACCACTTTGTAACCCAAACCCTCCCCATTTTGTCATGTGCTTACTAAGTGTTGGAATACATGAGAAGAACTTGTCCAACTATGCGGTTTTTGTTTTAATGAATTTACTTTGACTTCCAAAACTACTTTTTCTTTCTTAGTTTCTTCTAGGGAGTTTAAATAGAATTTATGTCAGTTGCTTGGTTAAAAGCAACAACTTCAGTTTCCCTTAGTTGTTTATTTAAAAGCTCTATTTTCTCTTTATAACTGTGCTCATTATGTTTTAAAATCCGTTAGCCTCTATGCATAGTTGTAAGTCATTTACTAAGCTATCATTGTGATCTAATAACCTAGAAAATTTTAAATCTATGCTTTCTCTAAATTTATTACATTCATTAGAAGCATGATTATCAAAGAGTTGGTCTATGGTACTTACCTATGAAGACTCGGTTGAATCAGCCATCAGTGCAGAGTTTGACTTCTCAGATGCTGGAGATTCTAAACATGTAGTTCTGAGATCCTCTTTATTCAGGTGAGTGACCACATTAGCAGCATCATCATGATCTAACAATACTAGTTCAACTACTATATCACCTTCACTTGCAGTGTCATCATCCAAAACCTCAACATTTGCAATGTTGGACACACCCGGGGAAACAAAACGAAAGGTCCAATCTTGACCTTCGTCATCTTGTGCAGTCAAATCCTGAGGATCTTTGCTTGATGATGCAGCTTCACTTGTGGGTTTGTCTTTACGATTGAATGATAAGAAAGGATTACTGTTACATGTCTTCTTGGGCTTCACACATTCACGTTTGAAGTGCCCTTTTTCTCCACAGTTGAAGCAGGTAACTTTGGTTTTATCAAAACCAAAAGTAGTATCCTTAGTGGCTATCAAGTTCTGTCCAGTCTTCTTCACAAACTTCTTGGCTCTACGGATAGCACTAGCCAATGCCAACATAATGTCCATTCTTTCCAATTCATTCTCATCCACCTGCTCGTAATCCTCATCGGCCAGATGGCAATTTTTGATCGTTCCTGCAACTAGACCATCATAAGAATGAAAAACTGTAGCTAAGAGGTCCATATGCTCCTTTGCAACCTCCACAGTGATATTCCTGAGATTCTCGATCTTCAACTTCGTAGTGTTTGATTCAGATACTATATATTGGGTGCTAGATGACCTAGACGTTTCAGATCCTGAAGTAAAGGCTTGCGGAGGAGCTGCTGAACTTGACACAAAAGCAGTTTGAAGTGATGCTCCTAAGCTTTTTGAGGTGGAAGTTGAATTATACAGAGACGGGTTTTGATCATAAGATCCTTTTTGAGACCTGCACTTCATCCTCAGTTCCTCATCCCTTAGTTTCAAGATCAAGTCGTTTATGTCTAATTTAGCTAGTATATTGTGCTGTCTCAAATTAGACACAAACGAGTCCCATTTCTCTGGCAGACTATCAGCAAAGCTTGAGAGCTTATCTTCCATTGACGTTGTAACCCCATGTGTGTGCAACTCACTCATTAAATGGCAGAATCGGTCGATGACATCATCCAAGCTCTCCTTGCCCATCGATGAGAAGTTATCAAACTCCTTCCTCAAAGCTTTCGCCTTTCGGGCTTTTAAAGATACATTCCCGTCGTATCGTTTTTCCAAAGCCTCCCATAATTTCTTTGCCTGTTTATTCTCAACAAAATTGGTGAAATATATATCCTTAGGTATCGACTGAGCCAACAGAGCATAAACCTTTTTCTCAACATTGTACTTCACCTTCTAGCTATCAATCATGCTGCCTAGAGTAAGTTTGACGCCATCAGCACCAACCGGCATACTATAACCAGTCTTGATTGATTTTCATAGATTGGGATCAACACCATTTAGATAAATTTCGAACCTTTGCTTCCATTGTGGGTAATCATCTAACGTGATAAGCTTAGGCGGCTTATTGTGATTCCCAATCTCATTTTCTAGAAGTAACAAGTTCTGGATACGCGAGTCCCTACCTGCAGTAAACGCCGAGTACTGATCTTCCAGTTCTTTATACATTGAGAGTTAGAACAAAACTATTTAACTGGTGTGAATGGAGAGATGTGATTGGGTCAATCATGTGGATGGACTAATGCGGATGAGAATATTGTACGATTGAACCAATGCGGATGAGTCAATCGTGTGATTAAGCAGGTGCGGATGAACAATGCGAATGGGGTATTTAGTCGTACAAATGGATGGGTGACTGAGTTCAATCGTGCGTACGGGAGGTGTGATTCAGTTCAGTCGTGCGATTGAGCAAATCGTGCGACTGAGGTTGCTGGATTTGAAAATTCGAAGATTTTGGTACTTTGACACAAAAATTTGATTTTTCACAAACCCTAATTTGCTGTAAGCGGGAAAACGTGAACTTTAGACCTGGCGACACTGAAAAACACTGTTTTACCAAAAAGATAGTGTTTATAATTGTAAAAACGTGAAATTTACACCGAAAATGATTGAATCACTCGCAAACTCAAGAGCCAAAGCTCTGATACAACTTGTTAGGACCGTTTTCGTACGGAGTACTAACTGATTATGCATGTATACCAACTCAAATAGTGTGGAATCCTATTTGATTGGTGATCCAATCAGGGAGAACACAGTTCAGATCAATCTAATGATTAATAAAACATTATGAATGATTACAACACGATCAACTATGATGTATGAACTTGGAACAGGTCTTTTTGAGTGTCTGGACGGCTAGGGTACGATTATGTGTGTAGGTATTCGAATTTTTATGTTTTTCCACGAATTAGGTGGTATTTATATGTTAGGGTCTTCCATTCGTACGACTAAAGCATACGATTAATCCATCCGCACAACTGAGGGTCCAGTCGTGCGACTGAGTCAATCTTATGTCTCAATCATGCGACTGATCCTGTCTCCTAGTTCAGTCATGCGTATGGTCCATTAGCATGGTCCATTCGCATGAGAAATTCACACGATTAAGTTTGAACATGTCTCTCAATCATTATTGACTAAGAATTGTGTAAACAACCACAAACCTATATAGTTAGTTCAATATGCGTATCATACAATAAACAATGAAATATTAAAAATTATATGCATCAACCACATATTGCATTTCACTCATACCCATTCAATTACATATATGTAAGACATGAAAAACATTTTACACTTAGCTCCTAAACTAGGTACACATGTACCAACATATGCTGAACTTCTGAAGCTAGGATTAAAGGAACTTCCGAAGATAAGCTTCAACTTCCAAAGACTAAGTCTCTGCTCTTCTGAGAGTTCAACACTTAGAAAAAATCAAGACTTAAACTTCCGAAGAATGAAGTCCAAAGGAAGCCTCGGAAGAAGTAGCCACTTTCGACGTATAAGTGGTTTCGGAAGAACAAGTTCTTCCAAAGCTAGTTAACATTCAAAAGTATCTATTATGAACCAGTGGACATAAGTGTGGTGTCTCTGACACTTCACTGCAGACCTCTGATATTTCATTGTGTTTTCCCATAAGGCCATTTAGTTGACTATACTTTATTCCACTGTTCAACTTTATTTGTTAGTATAGTTGCCAACTTCAGTTGGTGACAAAAGATAAGTTATGGACATGCCATGACTACCATATCATAGATAAGACATTATCTATGATACCTTAACTATTGCTTTGTAGTATTTACTTTAGTTATAGGATTTCAGCTGATATCAAAGTATATATGGCTGTAGAGAGTAATATATATAGTTTCTCATTGTAACTCTTGTAGTAAGCTTGTAAGAGTCTTGTAATACATTATGACTGGGGTGTGAGATTGATATTCTCACAAGGATCGAATATGATGATTGAGTTAATGATTGTATGATGGAATCAAACAATCAAGAAACATTGAATGCAAGAAATACTCATAAATGCACTATGTATTAAAGAAGGTGATAGGTTATAATGAATGCAGGGTTTGAGCATTAAATAGTAACAATACACTTTGAGAATATTTTGATTGTCTATAATGTCTATCAACAGTCACCTCACATAGGAGGTTTTCTATTATATTTATAGGCTAACAAGATGCCTTTTACAAAATGATTAAACTACCCCTGACATATACATCAGAACTTGTCTAAGTCTTCATCAACATTTCTTTTGTTCATCCGCATTGACTAATGCAGATGTGTTGATTTTGATCAACATTTCTTCTTTGTCTCCAGCATTAGTGTTTGGTCATCAGCATTGACAAATGCAGATGAACAAACACTTATGCGCATTAGTTGCCAGGCATCCAACTTAGTTAATGCGGATGTACAAAACTTGTCAGCATTTCTTTCTAGCTATCCGCATTTGTTAATGTGGAAGAACAAACACTTATGTGCATTTGTTATATGTCTTTCGTATAAAAATGCGGTTAGCCGCACTTGTCTTCTTATTCTTCATTCGTATTAATGTTTGTACTTCTGGGATTTCTAGCAGAACAACCCATCAACCCCCCACTTGAATTGGCATGTATGATCCTTACAGGGTCTAACAATACTCCCCCTAAGGATTATACAGCCTATGTTCTTCAAAGGTTAGATGGTGGTCGAGGTTGGGAAGATTCTGTTAGGTCTTGTGCAGGAATAAGAGGTTCTGTTTCAGATGGATCCAAAATGGCCTTTATCTTGTTAGGATCAGTGATCTACGTTTGATTGATTAGAGAGTATTGCAGCGGAAAACAAACAATGAATTAGACAATTCACAAGAATACAGTTGATATTCAAAGTAAGAACAAATGATTATAGAAAGAATTCTGCAAATCACATATTTCATTCAATACGCGCTTTCGTGGTGGCAAAATGTCACACTTACAATCAGGTCAATCATCCCTTATATAGGAGATGTGACGTCTGCTGATGTCATTTGATAGTGACATCTAACAGAATTATTCAGACTACTGAAAGTTAACACAACTACTGAAGATGTCAAAATAGCTGACATCTTCTTACAAAAATACTAAGTGTTAACAGTCACTACAACTACTGAAAAGAAACTACTGAAACTACAACGACTGAAGAACATGCTCTTCAGTCGTTTTACAAATACTGAAACCAAAAAAAAAAACTACTGAAAGGAAACCATCACAACAACTGAAGAATGCTTCTTCAGCTATTGTAACAAACTCTGAAGGCTTCAGTACTTGTACTTGAACCTCAGCTGATGTCTTCAGTCTTTGTACTTCAGCTGTTGAAGTCTTCAGTACTTTAGTCTTTAGCTGTTGATCTTCAGACTTTGAAGTCTTCAGTACTTTAGTCTTCAGCTGTTGATCTTTAGACTTTGAAGTCTTTAGTACTTTAGTCTTCAGCTGTTGAAGTCTTCAGACTTTGTCAAACAGCTGATCAAGTCTTCAGCAGTTGTTGTGATGTCTGTGGGACTTAGAGGTTTTTCTGATCAGGCTCATTGGTTCTATTGGTCCAACAAACTCCCCCTGAACCAATGCAGCCAAAACCTCTAAACTTATTGAAGATGACCCACTTATTATGGCAGAAAGATTTGGTCTTTTTGTCTTCTAGATCAGCTCAGAAGTGACCCATATAAGCACAGGCCTGGGAAGAAGTCTCAACAATCTGTTTGGAAAAGGATGAATGGGAACTCTGTCTTGGGAAACTAGACACAGAGCTGTTACCCCATCCATGAGATCTACTTCCCAACAATGAGTCTGTATCACTCCCTTGTATAGGCCTCAAGGAAGGTTATCTGTTCCTCCATGGTAAGCTCTTCCACTCCTCCTTCAAAAAGTGATTCTGGCCCATAATATTCAGATAGGTATTTGACCTATTTCCCATTTTTGAGTTCCACAGTTGTTATTACTCTATAAGCAAATTCATCTGGGTGATTGCCCTCTAAGAACAACTGGAGCTCATTCTTTCTGACGTCCTCAAGCCTCTTATATACTAACCCCTTTTTCACCATTTTATTTTCCAGCATCTTTTGTGGGGTCAGGTTAGCTTTATAGGCTTTCTTGAAGTCATCTAGGATTTCCTAGGGTGATACTACAAAGACCAGTGAGATCACTTCATCTACAATCTTCTTCACTTGGCCAATGTTATGGAATGTTTTTCTTGTGAATCCTATGAGACACCCTGGGATGAGGCCAATCCTCACTCTCTCCTTTTGATATTGAAATTTATGTTTAAGAGTGTATAACCTGAGAGCGTGCTTCTTCATGTTGATGATTGAAGATGTGGCAGCATATGCTTTGTCAACTCTCCTCAACAATTCCCCATCATGTTGTTTATGAAGCTCTTCTTCTTCTAGCTTCACTTTCACAATTTGTCTTTGAGTTTCAGGAGAAATTGTTGGAGGTGACATGTGGCCTTAGGCAATTGTATAATAGCTGAGATTGGCAGCCTATCTTCATCTTCATCATTATCTTCTTTTTCTTCTTCTAGCCTCAATACCATCTCTTCCTCTTCTGGGGTACATCATCGGCTATTGTTTTGAGGGTAAGGGAGTTGGTTTGGTGGGTTGTGGTTGTGGTGGTTTTTGGGGTACAGGTATTGTTTTAGTGGGTTTTGGTGTGGGAATTTTGACAGGCTGTTCTAGCATCTTGGATGTGAGTTCGGCTTTAGATTGCTTGACTAGTTCAGTCCTGCCCCCAGCACCAGCTTCATTTAAGGCTTCAATAACCAATCCTTTTGTGTATACTTCAGACGAACAGATCTTGGTGGTTATTGCCAAGATGCTATCCCTGGACCATGCCTTGATCTCAATCAATGATCTACCAAGATATTTCGCTATGAAGCTGATCATGATTTCTAGCCTTTCCCTTTCCAACACATCATAACTTGCCCATCTAGCTTGGATTTCTTCAATCTCCGGTCTTTTGATTTCTAAGTCAAGTTTTTCAGTGTCGTGGCCTTGCCTAAACAACTGATCAATGATGTTATCCATTGATCGGCTATGTTCGACATCAGCCTTCTTCACCATTGTCTCCAACTCAGTCTCCTTTTCATTCTTCCTTTTCTTGTATGTGACATGAAAGTCTTTAGTAATTTTAGTCACTTTCTCCATGTCAGCATCCTTCACCTTCTCCTTCTCAGTTTCTTTCCTATCTGCAATCGTCTTTCTTTTTGCTTTCACTGACTGAATCTCCCCCTTTTTGGTTGCATTGGTTGCAAGGGGTTGATTGTCAGAAAGCCTTTTGCTCACAGCATCCTCTATCAAGGGTTGTATAACTGAGGGAAGCCTCTCATCAAGGGTTTTAAGCACCATATCAATAATAGTTGATGTGATGAGAGGTAAGGAATGTTGAAAGATAGCAGCTATTTGCTCAGGGGGGTTCTGACCTTGAGAAATAGTGCCAGAAGCAGAGGTAGGTGGCTGAGTGTTTTGGAGTGGCTCTGTGTATGGGAGAGCTTCGAAGGAAGGTGCCATCTATGGGTTTTGAGGGGTAGATGGTCTTTGATCCTGAGAAATGTTGGCAAGCAGCTCTTTGAGTCTGCTCACCTCATCCTCGAGGTTGGTGTTTTGGGCTAAAACATCATAAAAGATCCCAGGTCATCATCAGTGTTTACTGAATCACCTGACCTCCTGATAGAATCAGGATGAACATGCTCTGAGTGTAGATCAGTAGTAGCATGTGCCCCTTGGTCATGGTACTGGGGACTTCCTGCCTCAGGACCATGTCCTTCATTAGCATTTGCCTCTGGTGAGGTCTTATGGATAGTACCAAATTCATCCTGATCATTTGTTGAAGCAGGAGAAGTGGCAGCCTCACCAGAAATTCAAATCTCCGTTTCCACACTTGGAGATTGAATATGGTAACCCCTGTGCTGTGGGGTGTCAGAAGCACTTTGGTCCTCCCCCTCAATGGTTGAGGCCATCCCAGTTTTGATTGGTATCTGGGGAGGAGGTGAGGAGTGCAACTGAGTCAGCACTTTGGCAATTATGATGGTAGGACTTTGGGGGGCGGTTGCAGTGGGAGAGGGTGTGAAGGCAGTATGCACCCGGGGAGAATGGTGTGTTCAATGGCAACCTCCTCAAGTGAGGAAGGTTCCAGATGTATAGGTGCCCCAGAGGTGGTTGCTACAGGCTCCTGTTGAGAGGAAACCTAAGCGGTTGAGGGTGAGTGAGTACGTGTATCTACTGGGGGGTTATGACCAGTAGATATCACCTGCGTTTGTGTTGCAGGGGCATCCTCAGGGGACTCATTTCCCTGAGTAGCCTTGTTGGCTTTCTTGTGTTTAGGTTTGGTGGGGACAATGGATTTGGAGGTGGTGGCTGTGGGTTCCAGCTGCGTGGGTTTTTGCAGTTTGCCAGCCAGTTTGAGTGACTGGTCTGAGTTGTGCCTGGAGTATACTTTAGGCAATACAGCCGTGGCAGGGACTCCAAGGCCAACAAGTCCCTCATCTTTCAGCTGGTTTACTATAATGGCCATTAGGAACCGAGGATATAATATCCATCGGTTAGCTATAGGCTTGGAGGCCATATCCTTGAGTTCAAGAAATAATATTTCAGATAAATTTAAGTTTTGTTGGTCAAGGATAGAGAATAATACCTGCTGCCACCTCGTCGACATTTGATCCCAAGAAGAAGTGTTAGGAGCTAAGCATACATTCACCATATGAAAAATTAGTCGTTCCGCATCATGGAAATGTTTCTTCAGGATGGTAGAGGCACTAAGGTTACCCTGGTATCCATGTTGGGCAAATGATAGATCAGTGGTGCCCTGTGGATACCCAGTGGGGAAAGTGGCATCATCCAGTTGTAGGGTTTGGCGAAGGATTTCTGGAGTGATGACCACCTGACGATTGTTGACGAACGACTGGAGAGAGTCGGTGTCATTCTCCACAGTGAGGAGGGTGACGTTCATCTAGAACTGATGGAGGGATTCGGCATGAATGGTAGGATTTAGAAGGAAAGCCATTTTGTATGGAGAGTTGATCATTAGATCAATGGCATTATCAAACTTTGTCCAGAAGGATGATTTGGTAAGGTAAGCAACATAGTTGTGTCATGGTTTAAGCTTCATGTTCGCCATTGATGTGAGAGAAGGTTCTGAGTTTTTCAACGTTAGGTTTGAGATGATAAAGCTCTGTAAGACAATGTATTTATAGGGTATGGGTTATAAAGCAACTGAAGGGTTTGGTATGAGTCATCAGTAGTTTTAAGCGACTGATGATGTGGTATTAACCTTTAGAGGTTGAAACAACTGAAGTCTTGGTTTTAGGCATCAGTAGTTATAAAACTACTCAAGACCATGGTTTTAGCTTCAGGTGTTGGAAACAACTGATAACTTGGTGTTAGTCATTAGTAGTTATAAAACTACTGAAGACGTGGTTTTGTCATAAGTTGTTTAAGATGAAGCAGCAGTTTAAGAAACAACTGAAGAGAAAATTCTCATCAGTAGTTTTCGTCAATTCATAGCTTTTCAGCTGTTTCATACTGTCCTCAACACTTACTCATCAGTCTTTTTGGCTGTTTTTCAGTTGTTTCATAGGACATCAGTACTTATCTGTTTGTACTTATATCAGTAGTTATGACTGTATCAGTTCTTGTAATAGAATCATTACTTATTTGCGATATGATTACAAATGATCATCGGTACTTATTTACTGAGATCATCAGTAGTTATCACTTATTCTAGCTGCAGCATACCAAGCCTTAACACTAGGTTTTGGAAAGTCGAGCTATCCAAAGGCTTAGTAAAAATGTCTGCAAGCTCATCAGCACTAGGCACAAAATTTGGATCAATCAGACCTTTTTAAAAACAGTCCCTAATAAAATCATGTTGATCTCTATATGTTTGGTCCTAGAGTGCTGGACAGGATTCTTGACAATGCAAAGAGCTGAAGCACTATCCATTAATAATGGAGTCTTAGTCTGTGTAATGCCATAATCCAAAAGTTGGTTCTGAAGGTAGAGTACCTGAGAAGTACAGCTTCCAGCAGCAACGTACTCTGCTTCAGCAGTGGATGTAGCAACAGATGTTTGTTTCTTACTCTGCCAAGAAATCAAACAGCTGCCTAGGAATTGACATCCACCTGAAGTTGACTTTCTGGTTAGCTTACACCCTGCATAGTCACTATCAGAAAAAGCAACCAATTTGCAAGAGTGTCCAGTGAGATACCATAAACCTAGAGATTGTGTACCTTGCAGATATCGAAAGATCCTTTTGACTGCAATCAAGTGAGACTCTTTAGGAGCAGCCTGAAATCTAGCACAAACACACGTTGCAAACATGATATCAGGTCTAGAAGCTGTGAAGTACATCAAGGACCCAATCATACATCTGTAAAGTGTTTCATCAACAGCTTTACCTTTCTGATCTGCATCCAGTTGTATGGTGTTGCACGTGGGAGTAGAACAGGGCTTACAATTTTGTAAATCAAACTTATTCAAAAGATCTTTTGTATATTTAGACTGATGAATGAAAGTCCCATCAGCCTTTTGTTTGATTTGCAATCCTAGAAAGAACTGTAATTCTCCCATTGCACTCATTTCAAACTTCTTATGCATTAAATTGGTAAAGTCATCACGCAACTGGGGATCAGAGGATGCAAAAATAATATCATCAACATAAATTTGAACAAGTAGCTTATGTCGATCCACCTTCTTAATGAATAAAGTTTTATCTATGGAGCCTCTAGTGAAATTATTTTGAAGAAGAAAATTTGATAATGTCTCATACTAGGCTCTAGGAGCTTGTTTCAACCCATAAAGAGCCTTATCAAGCTTGTATACCCAATCTGGATGTTTATTATCCTCAAAACCTGGTGGTTGACACACATAAACTTCTTCTTTTATTTTACCATATAAAAATGCACTTTTAACATCCATTTGAAAAACTTTAAAATTGTGAAATGCAGCATAGGCTAAGAACAATCTAATTGCCTCCAGTCTGGCTACAGGGGCAAAGGTCTCATCACAATCAATACCTTCTTCTTGTGAAAACCCCTGAAGAACCAGTCTGGCCTTGTTCTTTACAATAAGCCCATTTTCATATGTTTTGTTCCTAAACACCCATTTAGTGCCTATTGCACACTTACCTGGGGGTAGAGGAACTAGTTCCCACACTTGCTGTTTCTTGAACTGAAGTAGCTTAAGCTGCATGGCTTCCACCCATCCATTGTCTCTCAAGCAACATGATAGTTCTTTGGCTCTTGCTGACTGATGAAGAGAGCATAGAAGCACAAGTTAGACAATTGACTTCTGGTTGAGACGCCAGCATTGATACCACCAATGATTTGAGACATGGGGTGATTCTTTAGCTCTTGGTGCACAAGAAGATCAGTGCAAGTGTTTGTAGCCGGTTCAGCATCAGCAGATGTTGATTCAGATTCTTGAAACCAAGTATTAGATGGCAAATCAAACGATGTAGAGGAATCAGAAATCTCATCAGCATTTGTTGTGGATGGAGCTACTGAAGGTACAGGAACATCAAGTTTAGCAGACTCAGGCAGTTGGTCACTGAACTTGAAAAGGTGAGTACTGATATCATCATCATCTTCAGTACCACCAGGTGGAAGACTTGCTGCAGAAGATGATTTATCCACCTGATCTGCAACAGCTAGAGTTTGATAAGGAGCATATTGCAGTATGTCCAGATCAAACAACTCCATAGGGTTTTGTGGATTTTTATCCTTAGGAGGTTCATTGAATTTCACATGCAAGGTTTCTTCAACTATCTTTGTTTTGCAGTTGAAGACTCTGTAAGCCTTGCAAGTGGATGAATAACCTACAAAATACCGTGCATCCACCTTAGGATCAAATTTGTGGAGTTGACCCTTTGTGTTGAGAATGAAACAAGGACATCCAAAGGCTCTAAAGAATGAAAGGAGCCAAATGATGTAGAGCTTCATATGGAGTCTTCATCAACCTCTGATTTACTAACACTCTATTTTGCACATAGCAAGCTGTATTGACAGCTTCAGCCCAAAAGGTCAAAGGCAAACCAGAGTCAGCCAACATGGACCTTGCAGCTTCAATTAAAGTCTTGTTCTTTCTCTCCACTACTCCATTTTGTTCTGGAGTCCTTGGGATGCTAAACTGCCTTTTGATTCCTTTTGAAAGATAAAAATCATCAAGTGTATGGTTTCTGAATTCAGTACCATTATCACTCCTTATACACTTGACTGATAGGGAATACTGCTTCTCAACATACAGCACAAAGTTTGTAATCTTCTAAGAACCTCATCCTTTGAATGTAGAAAGAAAGTCCATACGAATCTAGAGTAATCATCCACAATTACCAGACAGTATTTCTTCTTTGCCATGCTCATCACTCTCACAGGACCAAATAGATCCATGTGCAGTAACTGCAAGCAGGCAGTGGACTTAGGTTCTTCAATAGGAGGGAATGAGACTTTGTGCTATTTTCCTTTCAAAAAAGCAGTACAGGCTTCATCACAGTGGAACTCCTTTATTAATAAACCTCTCACTAAACGATTATGGATCAGCTGATTCATGTTTCTGAGATTGACATGACCCAGCCTTCTATGCCATAGTTTAGATTCCTCAAGAGAGGCTTTGGAGAACAGGCATGGATGACCCTTCAAATCAATCTTCTTTGACAAATCCAACGCATTCACTCTTCCGATCCTGTTGGCCTTCAGGAGAGTATATTCATCCATTACCTTGTCAATCAGCCTCAGAACTTGGGAAGACAGAATCCTGCAGTTCTGGCTTGTGAAAAGTGCAACATGCCCTTTATCACACATCTGACTGACACTCAGCAGATTATACTTGAGATTCTCCACATGGTTGACATCATCAAACCTGATTTGTCCATTAGACACATATCCTTTCCCAATGATGTAACCTCTGGCATCATTTCCAAATGAAACAAATCCCTTCTTTCCTTGAGAGTAGTCATTAAGAAGAGAACTGCTCGCAGTCATATGCATTGATCCTCCATTGTCCACATACCAGATGCTCCTTTGGCATGTTGAAGAACCCTGCATAAAAGAAAACTAGTTAGATTTTGAGACCCAAACCTTTTTGGTTTTGGGTCTGTTTTTATCAACAGATGCAACCATAACTTGTTTCTTATGATTAACAGCTGAAGAAAGAGATGGTGCTGAAATGGATTCCTTGGATTTGGGCTTGGAATGCCTTTTTAGTGATTGATCACAGGTGCGTCTAATTGGTTAACTCTCCCCAACAAATGCTGAACCATCATAACAAGTTGTGTCTGATTTGTAGCCAAAGCTTTCAGCTCTTGTGACATATCAGTACTTGTGTTTGATGAGTTCCTATGATCACCATTTCCTCCTTAAAATTGACAGACTTAGTCTGATGTTTATTATGAGGAGCACCATCAGCTGTTTTGTGATGAACCTTATCCTTCTTTTTGAATTTGGTTGAAGGCTTGGGTTTATCACAATGGAATGATTGCGGTACAAACTTAGTCTCAAACTCAGTTTTCATTTCATCCATCTGGATTTTAATGAGCTTATCTCTGTTGAGTTTGGAACCCTTTCTGTACCAACATTCATCAGAAAGATGATTGAATTTACCACATATGTCACATGGCTTATTCTTCATCTTGGATTGATCAACTGCTGATGTTGAAACTACTGAAGGTGTGCTCTTTAGTACTTTACTCCTTTCAGTAATTTTGTTCAGTACTGAAGAATCTGTAACAACTGAAGAGTTGTTCTTCAGCTGTTTATTGTCAGCAGTTGTTAATCCATTTATTTCAGCTGATTTGAAATGCTTTTCAGTTGTTGTAACTTGCCATTCGGTACTTAAGTTACTTTGAGGAACAACATCTGAAATACGCAGCTTCATGTGCTTATCAGTAGTAAACCCATCAGCCAATTGACTTGCTGAGGTATCAACCCTTATTTCTTCTTGTGATTTGGGAGATCACTTGTGGATGATGCACATGATAATGTGGTTTGGAGAATGCTTTCACTTTCAGATATTACTATTGGTTTTGGAGTAAAATCTGTTGGAGGTGCAATATGGTTATAACCAATTCCAAACTTCACATTCGAAGCAGATTGCTTACTGAGCAGCATTTCAAATCCCTCGCAGGATGGCACCCAGCGGTCACACTCAACTTGGGTAACTGCAAATTTTTCTTTGAGTTCCTTATGGTTCTCAAGAATAACCTCTAGCTTAGCCTTTTCATCATTTAATTGGCATTTAAGCTTATAAATCTCATTATCTTTGTCCTTAAGGATAGACTCATATTCAGCTTTTCTTTTGGAAATAATTTGCTCAAGCTCTAGATTTTGATTAATTACAGCTACATTTGCTTCTCTAATAGAGACAAATGCATCTATGCAAGATTCAGAACAAAGCTTGGCCTTAGCCTCAAAGGATACCTGGGTTACCTGTGAAGAGATGCATTGGAGCAAGAACCCTCAGTAGATTCCGGGGCCATGAGAGCTAGATTCCCAAAAGGATGTTCACCACCATGTTGACCATCACAAGTAATTAATTGCTCAGTACCAGAGAGATCATCTGGTAAACTGCTCCAGTCAACATTACCAGGGGTGAAAAAGCTGTGATGAGGTTGTGAATGAGATGGTAGAGGCTCAGGTAATGCTTGTGGTTGTTGTGCAGTAGGAACTTGAACTAGATTTGGCTGAGGCATGTAGTAGCAGGGATATGGATATGACATTGGACCCTGAGGGACAAAATATGCAGGCGAAGCAGGTTGTGAATGATGACCAGAACTAGCAGGTTGTTGCCCCCTGTTTTGTGGATACATTAGAAACATGTGTCTTCACCCTTCCTAAATGGCTGAAACCAGACCATTAAACACATAGGCAGACATGTTAAATGGCCTATTAATGCAAAAAGCACATATGGTAGATGATGTGATTACTAGAATGTCATTCCATCATGTCTTCCTCTTTGATAGACAATGTTGGTAAAGGTGAATAAGGAACATCCATTGTAAGTCAACTAGGCCTTTTACAATCTGCTTGCCTTCATATCCTCCCTCATATCCAATGTTGGCAAACAAATTAGTTATTCAAGCTCTAGAGGAGTGTTAGCATCATCTCCAAACTATAAATACTATCTCACAGTTTGTTCAGTGATAGTCAAAGTATGATCATTACTGATCCTTCAAGCAGAGTTCTTTCACCATCTATCTCTATCACCATGGTAGTGCTCCAGAAAGACCTCATGAATCTCTCATAAATGATTGGTCTAACTATAATTGCATAAGTCACTCTAGTAGTGGAAATGAATCTGATCATGTATCTAAGATCTTCCGCCTCAGGTACATCAGGGTCAAGATAACCGCTGACATTGTGGAGCTTGCTCTAGGTGAGATTTTCCATGTACCCTGCATTAGAGGCATATGAGTTAGATTATTGAAAATACTTATCAGATTGTAAAGCATACATCAAGCAAGTTTCATCAGTTTGACTTTTGATGGTCAAAATTGACTGTTTGGAGGTACTCTTCTATAAGAATCATTCCAAAGCTTGATGTTATCAAGAATAATCATTATTATTTTATTTATCATGTTTGGAGAGATCATATATGTTATTTTTAACCTCTTTTCAACTCTTAGATTCAAGATTTGATTTCAACATTTTCATCTTTTGTTATGCTCTGTTCATATAATGAACATGATTTTGAAGTTCACTTGTTGATTGTTATTCTTCTTAGTTAATATGTTCATTGTAGTCGAAAATGATAATCATTCCTTAAATCACGTCTATGTTTGAGTTTTCTTTATTGACCTAGGGTTCTATGTTCACCATTGGTTCAAAAGTCTAACATTTTAGGTCACAAAATTTAAAGATTTTCACCTTTTGTTTGATACTACTGTTGTAAAGAATCAAAACTGAGCACTAATAAGATGAAATGAATCATAGAACACAAGTTTGTTAATGGTGATGATGATTGATGAAGAACAATGAGTTTCGCTCATCGCATTTTAAAGTCTCTCAAATTTGAAAAGTATTAAATGACCTTTTGAAATGGCTTTAAATAGTCAACTAATGGCTTTTACAATTGTTACAAGTTTCAGAACACATGCGGTTAGTTTTGTAAATTCACTGTAGCAAATGCAGAATTGTTTGTTCATCCGCATTTGTGTACTGTTACAAATGCGGAAATGTCTATACAAACTGATCAAAGC
Source organism: Flaveria trinervia (assembly GCA_025506515.1). Taxonomy (NCBI): domain Eukaryota; kingdom Viridiplantae; phylum Streptophyta; class Magnoliopsida; order Asterales; family Asteraceae; genus Flaveria; species Flaveria trinervia. Next base: position 40,874,213 of record CM046447.1, read on the forward strand.
TTTTAAATTACTCCTCCTAAAGTTTATATCCATACCTAGATAGAAACTTTAAAGATTTAAAAATTTTGAATATTAATAATTTTGATTTTTTTATTTAATAATGAAGAGAAGTATACCTTTTGTTAGGATCATATCAATCTTACATTACACATGTTCATTCTTTTGTAATAAAATGGACATGTTTATGAACTTATTGATTGAAGGGATGTTTGTCCTCTTAAACTCATACCTAGTTAATATTTTAATGCATGTGATATTTATCATGTTTTGGTTGATTTGATTATTCAACATGTACCTCATACAAAAAAGCATGGACTAATCAACCATCCTCATGTAATGCATGGTAGAACTTTTTCACAACTTTCTTGACCAGGTTACTTAAGTTATGAAATCTCTTTTTCACTGATCCTCATTGGAATTCTTTTACTTTGATCCTTTTCATGATGATCCACATTGGGATTCTTTTCACTTCACTTTGGAAGGTAATCCATGATTGGATTCTTTTGCTCATTCACAAGGAATGTATTTGTAAGGATTCCTTAAGTCTGATGCAACCCAAAACATCCAAAGTGTCTTAGCAACATGCACTAAGTACTGAAGTGAAGAATGCTTCAGAAGTTTTACACAATGCATTAGAAAATACTCTAGGTGTAAAAACTTCCAAAGCCAAGACCAATATCTTCCGAAGCCAAAGATGAAGTCTTCCGAAGCCTCAGAGACAAAGTCTTCCGAAGCTTCAAGTTATGAAGATAGATTTCTTCGAAGACTTTTAAGACATGCTTTTTCTGATATACTTTTCTATAAAGCTGGACACCTTTCCGCTGTACCTCTGCAAGTCACCAACTTACATGAGTTGGTGAAAAGGTCCATGCTTTTGGTACCTGTACATTGAGGTCTTGAGTCTGTATACTTTCTACTTTATGTACTTTATCCTTTTTGTAATAGATAAGGATGTGAGCTATGGCATGTCATAGTCATAAGTCAAAAGGCAATCTGCCTTTTGACTCTACAATTGATTTTGTTTGTGTGTCTAGTCAATTGTATCCAGCTGGCTTTCAAAGTATAGCCAGCTGTAGGATGTAGTATAAGTATCTCATGTTATGTATCTTTTATCTTATGCTTTGAAACACTTGTAATAGAACATAGAGAAAGCAATATACTGCATTTGAAAACCATACTCTCTTGTTCTGTCTCTTACTTTACTTGTGCTCTTTGTATCACTTTGGTTAACCCAGTTCACTGTTTGATTAAAGTTTAGTTAATCTCCTCTTTTTGTGTCGTTGTGTTGTAATTGTGTTAAAGCCCTTAAACGGTCCTGCAATTGGTATTAGAGCTTTCCAGGTTCTTGATATAAGATCTAACCATCTTAAGATCCCTCACACACACAAAAACTAAACTCTTCAAATGGCTTCCATCTCAAAGACTGATATGGAGACTGGAACCATGAACAAATCCCCACTGATCATCTTGATGATTTTGACACTTGGTGCATGAGGATGGAAGGCTTCATCAGGTCTCTTGACTCAAGAATGTGGGAATCAGTTGTAAATGGACCTTTCATACCCAGCACCCCCTCTGCTACTGGTGCTGGTATGATCCCTAAAGATATGGCCAACTACTCAGATGAAGATAGGAAAAGAGTAGAGATTGATAGGAAGGCCATGACTGCTCTTCAGACTGCTCTCCCAAACTCTGTATACAGAGGTTTTAAGAAGTGCAAAACAACTAAACAGCTGTGGGATGCACTGAAGCTGATGTATGAAGGCTCCTTTGAAGCCAAGAGAACAAGAAAGATCTTCTGAAGCAGCAGTTTGAAAATTTCACCTTCAAAGCAGGTGAAACCATGACCCAACAATACTTCAGGTATGTTGAGATTGTGGATACCCTAGTGGATGGAGGAGTACCTCTTGAGAACAGGGACATTGTAAGGAAGTTCATGTCCTCACTTCCTAGGCAATGGACACACTATTGTGTGGTGATCAAGAGGACTGAGAACCTTAAAACTCTTACTCTGACAGAGTTGTATGGGATTCTCAGTGGATACCAGATGGAATGAACATGCAAGGTTCATCTGGAAACCAACAATCAAATGGGTTCAGCCCTTCATGTAGTTGAAAGGGACAACATAGAACCCCAACATCATCTCATATGCTACCCTGACAACTCACATAAGGGTCCTTTCATCACCTTCCCGGAGACACCAAGAGAGAACTTTACTCAAGGAAGTCCATTCCAAGAGACAAGTTCTTCTCAAGCCTTTGTGTCTACTGATGAAAGCTTGTGGGAATTATCTCTTCACTCTTGAAGACCTAGACTGTATTCATCCAGATGACCTCGAATACATGGAGATAGTTCAGCAGATGGCTCTCCTCACTCACAGAGCCAAGAAGTTCTACAAGAGAACAGGAAGAAGATTTCCAAGCAATGCTATCAGTGGAAAGTTTGGGCTGGATAAAAGCAAAGTTAAGTGTTACAACTGCAACCTTATGGGTCACTTTGCTAGGGAGTGTAAGGCACCTAAAGAAAATGGGGCCAAACACAACCCAGACCAAACTACACTGACAAAGCTCCTCAGTCTGAGAAGACTAAGCAACATGTTGTGTGCTGTTGAAGAAGGAGGTTTTGACTGGAGTTTTCAGGTGGAAGATGCTTCTCCAAACCAAGCACTGATGGGATCATGATGAAGCCAAGGTATTGGAACATCTCTGTACTCCTGAATGCATTGCTAAAGTAAATAGATACAGGTCCTACAACTTGGAGATGAGATCTGATCTTGAGTCCTTAAACATTTTAAAATCTGATTTTAGAAAGTCTGAAAATGATTATAAACTGAAAATAGAGGACTTAAGGAAAACCATTTCAGCTCTAAAACATGAACACACAGACTTTAGAACTCAAATTCAAGATCTCATAACCAAGCTAACTGAGTGCCGGCTGAGCTTGTGATCAGCAAAGCCAGGGCAGAAAAGAGTGTTCTTGAAGAAGAGACCTTCAAGAACATGATATCCTCATCCCTGCACAACAAAGTGTGCTATCAAAACAGACAGGGACTGGGATCAAATGAGATAGCTCCTCCACACACAATCTTGTCTGTAAGATCTCCTAGATGTGGAACTTGTGAAGATGAGCTTCCTCTCATAGATCCTATAAGTGAGGATGATGAGAAAGTGATAGTGAAGAATTCCTCTGAGAAGAGTGAAGATGAGGATTCTTCCAAGGGCCACTATCCTTCTGAGGAGAAGAAATCAACTGTGATGACCAAGTCTAAGAGAAAGAACTTGATCAGGAAGAGCAAAAGGAAAGCAAAGAAGGCTCAAGAAATCAAGGCTACTTATGATGCTAAGCAGAAACAAGTTTTTATCTCTGCAGGTTTCAAAGTAGTAAAGACTGAAGACATCAACCAAGACTCCTCAGCTAAGAGTACTGGTTCATGTTCAAATCATCACAGTGCAAAGAAGAAGACTGAGTGCTGTGTACCACTGCTGCACAGCCTGGACCATCAAACTCCAAGAACAGTTCACAGCCCAAAAGAACTGTCTCAGCATCTACCAAGATGAAGGTGGAGAAGGAATGTGACCAAAGCCAGTCTTGCTCTCAAAAGGAGACTCCTTTGAAGAAGAAAATGTTATGTGTCATGTGTGAAAGTACTTCTCACATTGCCAAGGATTGCCCATACAATCCTAAAAGTACCATCCACATGACCAATTCAAAGACTTCAAAGAATCTCAAGAAGTCTCAAGCTTCGGAAGGAAAGTCTGTTTCCTTCGGAAGCTCCAAATCAAAGAAGAAGGTAAATGGAAAATTACCTTCGGAAGTAAAATTGGTCTCGGAAGAAAGGAGTTCTTCCGAAGCACTAAAGTCTGCTGCAGTGACTGTAGAATCTTCCGAAGGTTCAGTCATCAAAATGTGTGAAGTTCCAAAAGCTTCTAAGGTTTGAAGGTCAAGTCCAAGACTCCAAAGGTGGTGTGGAAGTCTAAGAAAGACCAAATGACTGAAATTTCTCCATCAACAACAGCTGAAGATCCCCATAGTACAACCATAGGATCTATTACTGTTGCATTACCTTCTATTACACTTAGTAAGCCCAAGACAAGTAAGGCTTGGGTTTCCAAATGTAACTAATCATTTTCTTTGTGCAGGAACAACTCAAGACAAACAAGAATGTCTGGATAATTGACAGTGGCTATTCCAGGCACATGACAGGCAATAGGTCTCTACTCCATAATTTGAGAGAATTGATGGAGGACCAGTTGCTTTTGGAGGACATGAAGGTGGTTACATTTCTGGAAGGGGCAGGTCACAAATGGTAAGCTCAGCATCGAGAAGGTAAACTTTGTTAAGGAGCTTGGGTATAATCTTCTGAGTGTATCCCAATTCTGTGATCAGAGTCATAACATGCTCTTTACTGAGCATGAGTGCATTGTTCTCAAGCCAGGAGTGGTCATTCCTCATGAGCATATCCAGCTCACAACCCCTAGGAAAGGGAACATGTACAAGATGGATTTGCAAGAAACATCACCTTCTTGAGAAGTTTCATGCTTTCTATCTAAAGAAAATAGTGATGAGTCTTTCCTATGGCATAAAAGAATGTGCCATGTAAACTTTAAGAACATAAATAAATTGATTAAACATGATCTGGTAACTGGAATGCCAAAGAAAGAGTTTACAAGTGATGATCTTTGTGTTGCATGCCTGAAAGGGAAGCAACACAAGGTATCTCACAAGCCTAAGGAAAAGAACTCCATCACTACTCCCCTACACTTGTTACATATGGATCTCTTTGGCCCCACCAGTGTAATGAGTTTAGGAAGGACCTCTTACTGTTTGGTGATCACAGATGACTTTACAAGATTCACTTGGGTCTTTTTCCTTAGAACTAAGGATGAACCCCTGAGATTCTGAAGAATTTCATCTTAAAAATTGAGAATCAATGTGATCATAAGGTCAAAACCATAAGATGTGATCAAGGAACTGAATTCAAGAACCAAATCCTTGATACATTTTGTGATGAAAAAGGTATTACAAGACAATATAGTGCTCCCAGGACTCCTCAGCAAAACGGAGTTGCTGAGAGGAGAAACAGGACACTTATTGAAGCTGCAAGAACTATGTTGTCTGACTCTAAACTGCCTATCACCTTCTGGGCAGAGGCAGTTAATACTGCTTGCTATGTGCAGAACAGAGTTTTAGTAGTTAAGACACATGGTAAGACCCCTTATGAACTTTGGCACAAGAGGAAACCTTTCATTGGTTTTCTCAGGTCATTTGGATGTCCCTGCACCATCTTGAATACCAAAGATCAAATCGCCAAGTTTGCTGAGAAATCAGACGATGGACACTTCATTGGATACTCCTCTCAAGCTAAAGCTTATAGAGTATACAATCTCAGAACTAGAATAGTTGAGGAGTCAGCCAATGTGACTTTCAATGAACACACACCATGTGTTGCTGGTTCTGGTCCGGATTGGCTGTTTGATCTTGATTTAGTTACAAACTGTTTTAACAAATCTTGTGAGCATGTTTCAGGATCTGCAGAAAATTTAAATACAGGTGATCCTGACCCAAGATTTGAGCTAGGAAGATCTTCAAGTCATACATCTTCAGCTCCAGTTGAAACTACTTCAACAAATGAAGTTTCTATCAGCACAACAATGACAAATTCAGCTGATACATCTGGTATGCCTTCAAATTCCAGCTCAGAGGCTTCTCAACCAGATAAAGACACCTCAATTGTAGAAGACAACAATGGTGATGGTGATAGTGATCAGGAATTTCTTGATGCTAATAACCATACCATAGATGACAACATCAATGATGTCACACACTCATTGGATCAAGTTAATTTTGATAAGTGTGATAATGTGGAGGGTAAATCTTTAAGCCCAGATCTAAATTTCTCAAATTTGGATCTCTCTCAGCAACTTGCTGTGATCCCTCAGCTAAGGATCCACAGGTCTCACCCACCACAAACATCATTGGAGATGTTGACACAGGGTAAGAACAAGAGGACAAACTCATGAAGCAAATATTTGTCTTCACTCTTGTTTCTTATCTCAGATAGAGCCAAAAAAAGTTGATGAAGCTTAAAGGATGGAAGTTGGGTTGAAGCTATGCAACAAGAGCTGCTTCAATTCAAAAGGCAGAAAGTTTGGAACCTTTGTCCACTTCCTCATGGGAAGAGTACCATTGGCACCAAATGGGTTTTTAGGAATAAGAAGGATGATAGAGGAATCATCATCAAGAACAAGGCAAGACTAGTTGTTCAAGGATACACACAAGAAGAAGGGATTGACTACACTGATGTCTTGCTCCTGTAGCAAGACTAGAAGCTGTTAGGATTCCTGGCATTTGCTGCATCCAAGAACTTCAAAGTCTATCAACTTGATGTAAAGTGTGCTTTTTATATGGAGTGATTGATGAGGAGGTTTATGTCAAACAACCACCTGGTTTTGTAGACCCTGATCATCCTGATTATGTCTGCAAGCTTGACAAAGCTCTTTGTGGGCTGCATCAGGCACCCAGGAAGTGGTATGAGACACTTTCTGAGTATCTCTGTAAACATGGTTACAGGAGAGGTGCTATAGATGGAACTCTCTTCATCAAAGGACAGGGAAATGACTTATTGCTGGTTCAAGTATATGTAGATGACATCATCTTTGGTTCAACCAATCCAAAACTCTGCAAAGACTTTGAGAAGCTGATGAAAGACAGATTTGAAATGAGTTCAATGGGAGAACTCAACTTCTTTCTGGGATTCAAGTGAAGCAGGTTGAGGATGCATCTTCATAAGTCAGTCAAAGTATGTTCAAGACATACTCAAGAGGTTCAACATGACTGATTGTAAGATTGCTAAGACACCCATAGCCAGAAACCACTCCCTTGGTCCAGATCTTGAGGGGCAGTGTGTAGATGAACACTTATACGGGGCTATGATTGGGTCTCTTATGTATCTTACAGCTAGCAGGCCTGATATCATTTTTGCTACATGTATTTGTGCAAGATATCAAGCCAACCCTAAGATGTCTCACTTAATCACTGTGAAAAGAATTTTAAGATACCTCAAAGGTGCTTCAACACTTGGTCTATGGTATCCAAAGAATCCTAATTTCAATCTGTATGCCTATACAGACAGTGATTATGGTGGTTGCAACATGACTGCAAAGTCTACATCTGGGGGATGTCAATCCTTGGTGGAAGGATTGTCTCATGGCAATGCAAGAAACAATCCTGTGTGTCTGCATCAACTGCTGAGGCTGAATACATTGCTGCTGCAAGCTGCTGTGCTCAAGTGCTTTGGATTCAAAATCAGATGCTGGACTATGGATTTAACTTCAAAGAGACTCCTATCCACATAGACAACAATAGTGCTATCTCTATCACTGAGAACCCTGTGCAGCACTCAAGGACCAAACACATCAACATCAGGTATCATTTAATAAGAGATAATTATGAAAAGGGATTAATTAAACTTGTCAAGGTTCACACAGATGACCAATATGCTGATTTGTTTACAAAGGCTTTTGATGAACAAAGTTTAAATATCTAATATCAGCTATTGGGATGATCAACCTTGAGTAAATTTTTCTAAAACTAATTCTTATTATTTCTTAAAAGTGTGTGTTCTAAGTTGTCTAGTCAATCATCTTCATAAGCTCATGTTTTTCCTTGGATTGGAAGATTTTCTTTAGATTAATTGATGATTTTATACTTCGGAAGTTATTCATTTTAACTTCGGAAGAAAATCACATCTTCAAAATATTTATCTAAGAAATTTATCTTGGAAGAAATTTCAATTTTATCTCCGAAGCTTAAATAGTTATCTTAGACACTTACTTATTTTCAAGGACCATTTCCTTCCGAAGCAATAATTAACTCTCGGAAGCTATATTGATCCCTATACAAAGCTTTCAAGTCTTAAATTTTTCTTCCGAAGCAAAATCATCAAATACTCTCAGGAAATTCTTCCGAAGTCATTTTAGCTTCGGAAGTTTTTTCATTAAACTTCCGAAGAATATTACCTTCGGAAGCTTTTCGAATTCCAAGAAAACTACTTTTTGAGCAAAAGAAAACTACTTTTTCAGAGGTGGGACCGACGTTGGGATTTCAAAGTTTATCCACTTTCATTAAACTTTATCTGAAATCCCTCTCTCTCATATAAACCCAACGGTTTCCCCCTCTTCTCTCATCTACTTTTCATCCAAACCTGAAACTCAAAATCTTCTCTCTGAAATTTCTTCTTCATCTCTAAGCTACCTCACAATGGCTAACCTTGCTCACACAGAAATGATCCCAACTTTACCATGCAGCTACACAGACAACATAATCAAGTTGCTCTGTTATGCTCTGAGAAAGATCCTCATTTCTCAGAGGTTTGCCGTTTCTTGTCTCTGTCTCACTACTTCACCTCCCTAACCATTGATCCTCCACTCTATGAGGCTCAGTTGCTTGAATTCTGGAAGACCTGCCAAGAGGTCATTATGGACGGGGAGAAGGCACTGTCTGCCACAGTGCAAGGGAGAACAATCTTCATCACTCCGGCCATCATCAACCGACATCTTCAGCTGGATGATGAAGAAGGTGAGGTGTTCTTCCCAAAGGAAGCTGTAAATCATTCCTTTAGCAGATGGGCTACAAGGAGATTTCTCTGTAAAGACCTTCAGGAAAGGGAAGGTCTCATCCCAGTGGAAATACCTGCTCCACGTGGTTATCCACAGCTTATCAAACAAGCATGGTGGATTGGACCAGATTCCTGAGGATCTCTCCTTTATAGTTCATGGAATGGTTCAGGGGGTCAAGTTCAGGTATTCACAATTTGTTTATACTAATTTACTTGCAAACTTAGACTCCTTAGAGTATTACATGTTTCCTAGATATGTTCAATACATTCTCAACTGTGAACTGGGCTCACAGTTGAGGGAAACAAGTAATATTCTTAAATTGGGACAGATGAAGCCCGGCATCTTTAAAATAATGAAGAAGCCCACTATAGGCTTCTCAGGGGTAGAAACAGCCCTAGTCCCAAAAATGTTAGAGCTCATTGCTCAAGGTGACAACCTAGCAACACAAGCTAGTGTTGAACCCACACCTGCTGCTTTCCAACCACCTACACAGCCCCAATATCCATCACCTACCAAAGAAAATACAAACGAACCCCTGCTCAGACTATTTAGTTTGAGGAGGCACCCATATACTCACTCATACAGGAAGAAGTGGATACTAGAGCTCCCACTTCTCCTGAGGAGCAGACCACTCCCATTTTTCCAAGAATCAGTGCTGAGGTTCCTCATGCTCAGCCTGATGAGCTCACTAGCCCAACAGCCTTAAGCCTTCACTCTGAGTCTCAACACTCAAGTGAACAACCTTCCGGGGACAGCTACCATCCCCAGCCTTTGGATCTCAACCAACCATTCCCAACCAATCCTTCTATACTGATGAAGACTTAGGATTCAGTGAGTACCATGAGTCTCTCCTCCCATCACCTACTCAAAGAGAGATGAGTACCTCTGACTCTCCTCAGTCTATCCCATATCAGTCACCTATTACAGAGGTGGACACTTCTGAACTTGTTCAGGATGTCCATATGGAAGAGGCTCTCACTTTTGAAAGTGATTACATCATTAAGACCTCCACCATGGCAACTCAGCTCCCTGGCATCTCAACTGAGGCTGCCAGTGAGCAGAGGAAAACCAGCAGCCAAGAAACTCAAGCTGGTGGTGAGCGAGAGGACTTTGGTCCAATCATCTCATCCCCCACTGATTCTTCTAATGAAGATGAGGGGAATTTGAGACTAAAGTGCAGAAATTGTCAAAAACATGCACCTATTTAGTCTCTAAGGTTAGTCACTTGGAATCTCAGGTGACTACCTTACAAAACCAGGTCAATGATCAGCAACTTCAGATTTCATATCTGCAAGAACAACTAGCGAGAGACCTTTAAGGACAACTCAACCAGGAACACAAGAACCTGTGGAAGTAATTGACTTATCCTCCAGCTCACCTATGCAAGTGGTGCTGCTACCAAAAAGGGGGAGAAAGTTGTTACAACCACAGAACCTGGGAGTTCTTCAAAGAGAATGGACATAGAGGACTCACCATCCTCACTTGCTGTTGTGCATTCTCAGCAACTTCCTCAAGTTCACATTAATGTGGACTCTATAGACTCAATCATCAGGAGTCTCTTTAAGAAAGGTATACCAAGGGCTGTCTCATCTCCACCACAAGGAACTGGCAACTACATCATAAGGTGGAGGTATGATGAGGATAGAAGAGCCCTTATACTTCACAGAGTTCAAGGCCAACATAAAGTTTTTCAGTTCCAAAGCCTGAGCTTCTATGAAAGACTGGATTTAGTCAACATGCCACTTGTCAATCCAAGCAATTCAAGACAAGCTGACAGGCTGGCTCAAAGAATCCAAGAAAGGATCCTTGCAGAGTTTTCTCTAAGAAGGAGAAATAGGCAATCAGGTAATGTCATCGGTCAACTGGATGTTGAGGTGGACCCTAAGATTAGTTTCATAGGGGAACCTTGACTGAAGGCCCAGTGGCAGAACCTGAGACCCTTGTCTCATCATCAACAACTGCGCAGAGGTCCAAACTCCATCTGAAACACCTGCTGGTGAAGGTGTTTCTCAGCCTCTCTCTGGTAGAGCATGGAAGCTACACAAGCAATGAAGGCCAAGCCTCAATCCACCCTGAGTCACAAAGGTCTGTTGGTGTCAAAGGAAAAGGAAAATGACTCCTGAGGAAATTGAGGAGGAAGAGAGAGAGGAAAAGGAGGCTAAGGGGAGAAAGTTCTTTTGGGTCATCTACCTTCATGCAAGCTGCAATCAGGGCTGCCCCCAGACCAAATACTCAAGATGATGAGTTAAGGGCAGTCAGGATTACCTATTTACAAACCAGGAACTATGATATTGATGAAATCATCTCCCTCCCTTAGAAGAGTTAAATGAACTGGCTGACATGGAAGTGTCAAGAGAGATGAAGGAGAAAGAGGATGCAAGGTTACTTCTCCAATTCGAAGAGGAGAAGAGACAGAAAAGGCTTTACAAGCATGCTCCCACTCTCTCTCCAGTTCAAGAAAGTCCTGAACAGGAGATGTGGCTCCACAAGAACCTCAGGTAGATAAGAAGAAGAAGATAGGATCAAGATGATCAACAACTTGAGTGCCACAGGCTTCTATCAGGAAAATGCACTTCTTCCCCTGTCCTATGACTTCATTGAGTTCGAGTACCTAAAGCAACTTGAGCTTGAGCTAGTCAAAGAAAGAAAAACAACCAAAAGGAAGCTAAGGGAAGAAGCTGCAAAGTCAAGAGCCATCATTCAAAAGAATGCAAAGAAGTCTGCTGACAGACAAAGAATGATGAGCTTCTTGAAGCTATATGGATTCTCCGGAAGGAGACTTGGCCTCATGTCTCTATCTACAATGGATGAGCATATAAGGGTGATCAAGTAGAAGATTAAAAGTGGAGAACTGATTGAATTGCACTCTCTTCCAAGTCAAGTCCCACCTGAAGTGGAGGTCAAGTTTGAACAACCTGAGACACCTCAACCAGAACCTCCAGCTAAGCCTCAGCAAACATCATCTTCTGATCCAAGACAGGGTCAAACTCCCTCTCCTTCTGAACCTGTGACGGAGGAACACCCAACTTAGAAAGACACTGATGATCAACATGGTGCTGCAGACCAGTCTTCTCAGTTAAAGACATCTAAGAGGAAGAAGATAATGGCTTCTAAACCAAAGACTAAGAAGAAGAAGCCAAAGTCATCTACCTCTACACCTCAGGCTAAATCAAATCAACCTGAGGAAGTGCATAATGAGGTAGCCCAATCAACTCCTATGCAAGTGGCTCCTCTAACAACTGAGACACCCATCTTGTCCTGGTCTTTATTCTACCAATCCAGAAAGATGGCATGTTATCAGAGATCAAGGTGTTAAGAATGTCTACTTTTGGAAAGACATAATCAACTTACCTCTGCATGATCTCTTTTAGATGAGAAGATACTATGAGAATCTTGATGATCCTGACCATCTAATGAAGAAAGGAATGGTCTTGATTGTACTGAAGAGTACCAACATCTGAAGATCTTCTAAGTGTTTTGGTAGCATCAGCCTAGGGGGAGTTTGTAAGGATTCCTTAAGTCTGATGCAACCCAAACATCCAAAGTGTCTCAGCAACATGCACTAAGTACTGAAGTGAAGAATGCTTCGGAAGTTTTACACAATGCATTAGAAAATACTCTAAGTGTAAAAACTTCCGAAGCCAAGACCAATATCTTCCGAAGCCAAAGATGAAGTCTTCCGAAGCCTCAGAGACAAAGTCTTCCGAAGCTTCAAGTTATGAAGACAGATTTCTTCCGAAGACTTTTAAGACATGCTTTTTCGGATGTACTTTTCTGTAAAGCTGGACACCTTTTCGCTGTACCTCTGCAAGTCACCAACTTACATGAGTTGGTGAAAAGGTCCATGCTTTTGGTAACTGTACATTGAGGTCTTGAGTCTGTATACTTTCTACTTTATGTACTTTATCCTTTTTGTAATAGATAAGGATGTGAGCTATGGCATGTCATAGTCACAAGTCAAAAGGCAATCTGCCTTTTGACTCTACAATTGATTTTGTTGTGTGTCTAGTCAATTGTATCCAGCTGGCTTTCAAAGTATAGCAGCTGTAGGATGTAGTATAAGTATCTCATGTTTTGTATCTTTTATCTTATGCTTTGAAACATTGTAATAGAACATAGAGAAAGCAATATATGCATTCTTGAAAACCATACTCTCTTGTATCTCTTACTTTACTTGTGCTCTTGTATCACTTTGGTTAACCCAGTTCACTGTTTGATTAAAGTTTAGTTATCTCTCTTTTTGTGTCGTTGTGTTGTAATTGTTTAAGCCCTTAAACGGTCCTGCAGTATTATTATTGTAGATTCATCCATTTGGATAGTTCCACATTGGGAATCTTTTGGATCAATACATCTGCACTATGTGATTGTTTCTTCAGGTCTTTGCTTAGCAAAACAGAGATGAAACTTGGTGTAGGTGAAAGAGATTCATAAATTATCATTACCTGGTGTGTGTTTAGGTTAATACACGCATATACACTTAGATAAGCTAATACATACATGTACTCTGAGATGAGTGTTTCACCAAATAAGATTTTAATTCGCCATAACATATATCTTCTCTTCTAAGTTGAGCCTATCAACATATCTGGTAAGTTATGACAGTTTTAAATTTGAATTAAGCACAGTGACTGATATAACGACTGTAATTATATCATTTCCCTTTGTATATATCTTTTTCTTCATCAAAATTGACTCCTTTTGTGATTTTCTAAAATTTTAAATTGTTTTTGATGTTTTTTTTATTTTATTCAAGGTTAATCATGCCAATTGATTGAACTAGGAATTCAAACCTACTAGGTTCAAATACCTTGGTGAATAAATCAGCTAATTGATTTTTAGTTAGAACTTAAATCAATTTGATCAACCCCTTTTCAACTCAATTTCTCAAAAAGTGATATCTAATTTCATATATGTTTATTTTTTAACGCTGAACTGGGTTATTTGTAATGAAAACAGTTGTTTGTTGTCAATGTGAATTGGAGTGTGCAAGAACTTAAAACTATAATCAAGCATTTGGTTTTAAATCCAGAAAACTTGTGAGCAACAAGATGATAGCTACAATGTACTCAGCTTCTGTAGTTGAAACAGATACGTTTGTCTGCTTCTTGCACTGCCAAGAGACAAGTCCGGGACCAAGAAATTGACAACCTCTAGAAGTGGAATTCCAATTAAAGTTGCATCCCCCATAATCACTGTTAGTGTAGGCATAGAGATTAAAATCTCCTTCCTTAGGATACCATAAACCAAGAGCTGGCTTGCCCTTAGGATATATGAATATCCTCTTGACAGCATTCACATGAGATTCCTTAGGATCAGCTTGATATCTGGCACATACACAACACCAAACATAATATCAGGTCTACCTGTTAGATACATAAGTAAACCAATCATTGATCGATAGTGAGTCTGATACACCGATTTGCCTTCTGGATCTGGACCTATCTTCACTTTAGTATCAACAGGGGTTCTGATAGACTGATAGTTAGCGATGTGGAATTTCTTCAACATTGTTTCTAAAGATTTTGATTGATTAATGAAGATTCCATCTGCTGTTTCTTGGACTTGCACTCTTAAAATGAAAGTGAGTTCTCCCATTGCACTTATTTGAAATTTTGAATGCATATGGTCTTCAAAATCTTTATAGAGTTGCTTATTTGTTGAGCCAGAAATGATATCAGCCACGTAGATCTGGACCAGCAATATGTCTCTTTCTCTTCTCTTTCTGAAGAGAGTCGAATCAATCTTTCCTTTTTCATATCCATGTTCAAGAAGGAAAGATGATAGAGTCTTATACCACTTTCTTGGAGCTTGATGAAGACCACATAGGGCTTGCTAAGCTTGTACACCTTGTGAGGGTAATCAGGATCTTCAAAGCCAGGTGGTTGACTCATATAGACTTCTTCAGTAATCTTTTCATACAAGAAAGCACATTTCATATCCCTTTGATAAACATTAAACTTCATGGATGTTGAATATGCAAGAAAGATTCTTATTGCTTCTAATCTGGTAACAACTTCAAACACTTCATCATAATCATCTCCTTCTTCTTGTGTATACCCCTGTGCCATTAGTCTCGCTTTATTTCTGATGACAATCCCTCTATCATCAGTTTTGTTTCTATATAGCCATCTGGTACGGATAGGATATTGTCATTCTGGAAGATCTACCTGTTTCTATACTTCTTGCTTCTTGAACTATAGCATTCTTCCTGCATTGCTTCAATCCAGCTATTGTCTTGAAGAGTCTCTTTGATGTTTTTGGGTACTATTTGACAAAGAAAGCATGAGAACAAATAGATGTTTGCAATACTCAACTTGCTTCTTGTCACCCTTTTGTTGAGTTCACCAATTATGCTTTCTACTGGATGGTTCTTGTGTATTTTGGTGGTTGGAATTGAGTCACCAGCAATTGTTACATCAAGATCGAATACATTCACTCATTATGGTGAGAGGCACCTTCATCTTGTACTGTTGGGAAGTTATGAAGATTATCAGACTCTGTTTCAGTGACTACTTCAGCATTAGTAGCACTTTGATTGTTTTCATCGTGTTGATGTTCTTTCTGTTTCAACTGGAGGAGGAGTAGCTTGCTTTTGATTTCTGATCTCAATTGATAGATCTTCTGAATGTGATGGTAACAAGTTGGGACCAGTTCTATTGAAACACTTTGATTTTGATATGGTTGTCTGACAGGATTAGCTTGCAGTGGAACATCTTCATTCAGTTGCGAGTACAGGTAGGAGGAATCATTGGAAAGTCATTTCTTCTCTCTACCATGAAGAAGGGTCAACTGAATGTAGGTTTCCTACATGAGACAATGAAATTCATCAAATGATTTTGTAAATGAGTCAATATCAAAAAACCAGTCGGGACCATTTGTAGATTTGGGGAATGAATGTTCTTTGAATTGAACGTTTGTTGACTCATCAATAACCTTTAATCTAGGATTGAACACTTTGTAAGCCTTAGAAACAGAAGAATAACCTAGAAAGAATCCTTCATCAGACTTTGATGAAAATTTTCCCATATAGTCTCGGGTGTTTAATATTGAGACAACACTACCAAATGACTTGAAAAATCCAATAAATGGTTTTCTGTGAAACAAAAGTTCATATGGAGTTATGTTGTTTTCTTTTATAATCAGAGTTTGATTTTGCATAAAGCACGATGTGTTAACTACCTCTGCCCAAAAAGTAGTGAACGTTTAGCATCAGCTAGCATTGCTCTTGTTGCTTCAATCAGTGTTTTATTTCTCCTTTCAGCAACCCCATTTTGTTGAGGAGTTCTAATTGCACTGAATTGATGAGTGATGCCTTTGGTTGCACAAAAGGAACTCAAGTCTTCATTTTTAAACTCGGTTCCATTATCACTTCTTATTGTTTTGGCCTTATGATCAAGTTGGATTTCAATTTTTATGATGAAGTCTTATTATTTGGGATGCCTTAATTTTATGAAGTAAGAAGAAAACCCATGTAAATCTTGAAAAATCATCAATGATCACCAAACAATATTGTTTCTTTTCAATACTCATAACATAGTTGGCCCAAACCGATCCATATGAAGTAGCTTCATGAATATTGTTTGAGTTCACAACCTTTGGTTTGTGGGAAGATTTATGTTGTTTCCCTTTAAGGCACGCTGAACAATTATCAACAAAATTAAATTCTTTTTGGGGAAGACCAATCACATGGTTTCCTTTGACCAATCTGTTCATGTTTCTAAAGTTTGTGTACCATATGCGTCTGTGCCAAAGCTGAGATTCATCAAATGCTGCTTTTGACAGAAGACATATTTCTTCTTTTGGTGTAGTAGAATTCAAGTTTAAGACATAGGTGTTTTATTCTTCCTTAGAGTCTTTAGGACAATCTATCCTTCAGGAATCTGAAATCCTGATTTCAGAATGTAGCAATGAGTGTCGGTAAAGTGAGTTGAATATTTCTTGCCACAGATCTGAGACACGCTTAGAAGATTGAAATTAGTGTTCACAGTAGTTCACTCTATCAAAGCTCAGCATCCCATTTGTCACAGATCCCTCATTAGTAATTCTTCGACCTTGTGAATCTCCTCCAAATGCTACAGTAGTTCCTTGTATATGCTTGAAGTCATGAAGGAGGGAACTATCTCCAGTCATGTGATGAGAGCATCCACTATCCACATACCATAACCTATTGGACATATATGGATGACCCTCAGATGACATAGGAGATGGACCATCATTGATGTGAGCCATGAGTGCATGACTATAAAATTTAGGCTTCACTTTCTTTGCATATAGACTCCAATCACATACTTTATCTTGCCTAATAACAAGAGCATTTAAAGATGAGTAACTGCTTCCATGAGTTTGGTTAGTTAGTTGTGGCTGATTCTGGTAAGGTTGTTAATGTTGTTTATGATGATACTACTGTTGTTGATTGTTGGAGTGGAAGCTTGTGCTTGGTTGTGAAGATGACTGACCCTGAGAATTCCTTTGGAAATTGTGTTTTATTTCTTCTGGGAGCATTACATTCTTGGGGAAGTGGCCAATCATGCCACAGTTGAAGCACTTCACCTTGAATTTGTCATATCCAAGTTTGGTGTTTTCATTAAGGCTAAACTTTCTTCCTTTTCTGAAAAACTTCTTGGCACTCATTGCAATCATAACTATTTTCCACTACAAATCCATTTCTTCCATATCATCTCGATCCATTTCTTCAAAGTCTTCCTGGATCAGATGAGTAGAAGTGAGTCTGCCTCCCAAATAAGCTTCAAAGCTAGCAAAAAAGGCATTGTAAGTTGCCTTTTGCTTTTTGATCTTGGATCTTCAAGAGTAGTTGAGAGGAGTTGCAGAGAACCCTATGGGTGTGATGGTGTTAAGGCTTGTAGTTAGTGGAGCTGCAATTAAACCAATTGTCTTCACTTGATCTCTTGAGGAAAGAACATCATCATTCTTAGTGATGAAAGCATTTATTACAGAGTGGGTGTCGAATGGAAATTTATAAGCTTTATTTATAAGATTCAGTAACTCTGGGTCTACCAAGATTTTGCTTCTCTCATCAAGTTCAAGAGCTTATATCTTGGCCATCATGATGGTCCCGGTGGTATTATCTAGATCAAGAGTGTTTTTCAGCATTGTCATATTTTGTTTCCAACTTTCTGGAAGACTGTGAAACATCTTCTTGTTTTGTTCTTTGACTATAAGTTATCCCCATGATCTCTAAATCATTTACCAGCTGCATAAATCTATGCAGTTGTTTAGAGATTGACTCCCCCTTGGAGTGGTGAAAGGTTTCATATTGATTAACAAGCTTATCCTTGTTAACTTTAGCAACTTCACTACTATCTTCATGCATTATTAGCAGTGCATCCCAAACAGCTTTAGTACTTCCATACCTTTCTAATCTTTTTAGCACATTCATTTTCATTGCTTGAGTGAGTATAGAATAAGCTTTGAGATCAACTTTCATCCTTTTGTAGTCATCATCATCAAGGGTGAGATCCTCAATATGAATTCTTGAGGTTTTATACATTGCAGCTTGATCAGCAGAAAGAGTTACTGGAATGTGTGGGCCTTTGCATATTGAAATCCAGTAGTTCAGATCTACACCTGTAATATAGTTCATAAATCTGATTTTCTATTGCTTAAACTCATATCTGTTTTAAGCATGGGTAGTTTTGGAGTATGACTAAGTTAGAGAAACTATGTGAATCCATTTTTAATAAGTTGTTGTTTAACTTTGTTGAATAGTACTTAGTTTGATTGTTCAGTTTAATTTAGCCTAAATAGTCCAAAGAGGCTTATGTATAACCAGATCTGAAGATGATTATATGATTCTGTTGTAATGATTGTTCAAGGGTTTGTTCATGGGTTTGTTCTTGAAGATGAGTACAAATGAACAGTGACCGTTGAAGAGATTTCTACAGTTTAGTAAGTAGAGGTAGTCAAACACTCTATAAGCAACTCAATCACTAGATCAATCGAATTCTGTTCAGATCTAGGTAGATCTGAAAAAGAATCGAGAGCCAAAGCTCTGATACCAATTGACTGGAGTGTGAGATTGATATTCTCATAAGAATCGAATATGATGATTGAGTTAATAATTCTATGACGGAATCAAACAATCAAGAAACATTGAATGCACGAAATACTCATAAATGCACTATGTATTACTCAAGGTGATAGGTTACAACGAATGCTGGGGTTTGAGCATTAAACAATAAGAATGCACCTTCAGAACATAACACTAAACAAATATTCTATTTGTCTATAATGTCTATTAACAGTCACCTTACATATAAGGTTTTATATTCTATTTATAGGCTGACAATATGCATTTTACAAAATGACTAAACTACCCCTGACCTATACATCAGAACTAGTCTAAGTCTTCATCAGCATTTCTTTTCTTCATCAGCATTAACTAATGCGGATGTGTTGATCTTGATCAGCATTTCTTCTTTGTCTTCAGCATTAGTGTTTGGTCATCAGGATTGACAAATGCGGATGAACAAATACTTATGCGCATTTGTTGCTGGGCATCCGTATTAGTTAATGCGGATGTACAAACCTTGTCAGCATTTCTTTCCGGCTATCCCCGTTTATTAATGAGGAAGAACAAACACTTATGCACATTTGTTCTATGTCTTCCGCATATACAAATGTTGTTAGCCGCACTTGTCTTCTTATTCTTCATTCGCATTAATGTTTGGACTTGTGGGATTTCCAGAAGAACAAACATCAGCCCACCACTTGAATTGACATGTATGATCTTTTTAGGGTCCAACACATTAAATTGAGAAGTAATATATACAAGTATCTTGAAAATCATTCTCTAGTGTTTTATTTGTGTTACTTAGTATATTATAATCACTCTTACAAGAACTCTACTTCTTGAGTATTCATTAGTGAGTTTGAGAAAAATACTTGTGTTGAATACAAATACCGATCTTGCAAATTGTTACGAACACAATTAGTGATTAAGAACATTAAGAGCTAAAGATAGAAGAAGAAGAATAATCATAGAGATGAAGGAGATTAATCTCAAATCATTAGTTGTCCTCTTCATTTATCAAATCCGTTTAAGTACAAACACCTTAGCTAATTGTTACACAATATCCCTTTGACAATACAACAATTACAAAAGAAACCCTACACTATTGTCACCTAATAGAATACAAACTTTATGCTACATGCAAATTATTTACCGGATGATGGGTAGAAAATACTTTCCAGACACTTGACTGCAAATCTTTCTGCCAAAAAATAGTAACTTTAGGTTATTGACAACAATTACTAACAATCATAGACTGATGCATAATGTTTATTTTTATTCTAAAATAGTTTTTTTTTCGGATTTGAATGTATTCAGCGGTAATTATTGACATAACTGTTTTGTCGATAAAATTCGGTCTGTTAAAATAAGTAAGTTAGGAAAAAATTACATGGAACCACCTATGTTTTGTAATTTAACTCGTTGGCCCTTACTACCAACTTAAAATTTGGTTGAATAATAATCCTGAAAAATGTCATCACATAAATATGCACCCTAGATTTGATATGATAGGCGCACCACAATCCTACGTATACTTTAGAAAAGCAACAATTTTTAAAATTTTTTACTATAACCTCCCCATATATACTAAGAGAATAAAAATAAGGAATTCAAGAATAGTCTTCAGCTTATTCCATAGCAATTGTCATTTATTAGCATGGTTTTAAAACCCGGATTGGTCGAACCCGTCCGATCATTAGACCGGTAAGACGTCTAGTTCACTATCCGGTCCGGTTTTAAAAACATTGTTTATTAACTATAACATTCTTTATTCACTTTTCCCTGAATATTCCTTGGTCCAAATTCTAACTTATATTTGCAAATAAACTTAAATAAATATATATAGTAAGGTATAGTAGCGATTAGTGCATAAAAACGAGTTGAGGTCATACATAAATGAAAAAGTCAGCTGATGTTTCATGTCATGATTTTAAATGTTAATAACTTGCATTCATATATATATTCATGAGAGCCACTCAGGCGTTGAAAATTTCCTAAATTAACACCATGTCTTGTGTCACCCATCCCTCAAGGTGCTTTGCACGTATCTCATATATCATATTTCATCCACTCTTATAAATCACAAACTCTATCTAATACAAACATACAACAAAAACAGTTCAATAACAAGAGAGAAAGACAAAAAAGCTATGAATTTCTTCAAATCCTATGGCAAAGTTGATGAAGCCGATCAAATGCGCCTCGACGCTCGCAGGAAAACAAGAAAAAGAATCACCATTGTTGCATTATCATCTCTTGTTCTTGTTATTGTGGTGGTTTCAGCAGTTGTGGGAACTGCAAGTAGCAAAGACCACAAACATAATGATAACGAATCGCCATCTCAATCGGCTTTCGCTTCAATCAAAGCGGTTTGTGACTCTACGTTGTACCCGGATACATGTTACAGCTCCCTATCTCCTCTTGCCAACTCAACCCACATCCAGGCTGATGAGTTGCTCAAACTCTCTGTGCTAGTCGCGATGAACGAGCTATCGAAAGCATCCACACTCCCAGAGCTCAGAAACTGCACTGAACTATTAGATCTTGCCATTGATCATCTAAATGACACTCTGTCATCAGCAGCAGATATCGATTTGACGTCAATAGGGGGTCTGTTTGGTGATCTTATGACATGGCTAAGCGCTGCAGGCACGTATCAGCAAACATGCATCGACAGTGTTCAAGAAAATGTTGTGGGATACCTTCAGAAATCAACTGAGCTAACAAGCAACTGTCTTGCAATCATCAAAGGGTTTTCAAGTGTCACACACTCTTACAACAACAGAAGAAGATTGATGAGCTATGAAGCAGAAAGCAATGAGTTGCCTGAATGGTTGTCTGCAAAAGACAGGGAGCTCCTGCAGGAGAGCAACTCACTGGCTAGAATCAAAGCGGACGCGGTGGTGGCTCAGGATGGCTCCGGAAACTACAAGAGTATTAGTGAAGCTCTTAAGGCGGTTCCTGATAAGAGCGAGAAAAGATATGTGATATATGTGAAGAAGGGAATTTACTATGAGAATGTCAGGATTGAAAAGCCCAAATGGAATGTTATGATGATTGGTGATGGCATGTATTCAACCATTGTATCAGGAAGTTTAAACGCAGTTGATGGCACACCAACATTTCAGTCGGCAACTTTTGGTAAGTATATAACAGTTTGGTCACTACAAGTTTTGCGACTCCCATTGCCCTATAGTGTATTCTAGTAGTTACACTTCAACATTTACAAACTTTTTCATCTGACTTTTTGGTTGATGCAGCTGTGTTCGGTAGAGGGTTTACAGCGCGCGATATGGGCTTTCGCAACACTGCTGGCGCAGTGAAGCATCAAGCTGTAGCACTAATGTCAACAGCAGACCAATCTGTATTCTACCGTTGCCGAATTGATGCTTTTCAGGACTCTCTTTATGCACATTCAAACCGCCAGTTCTATAGAGAATGCAACATTATTGGGACAGTGGACTTCATTTTCGGCAACTCGGCTGTTGTCATTCAAAAGTGCAACATACTTCCCCGAAGACCGATGCCCGGTCAACAAAACACGATCACTGCACAAGGAAAGTTTGATCCTAACCAAAACACTGGCATTTCTATTCAAGGCTGCACCATTTGGCCATACGGGAACTTGAGCGATGTTCACACATATTTGGGACGTCCATGGAAGAACCATTCGACTACGGTTTACCTTAACAACATGATGGGGAGCTTGATTGATCCGAAAGGATGGCTGCCGTGGGTGGGAACATCGGCTCCCGACACCATCTTCTACGCAGAGTTTGCTAACTATGGTCCAGGTGCAGTGACGAAAGATAGGGTCACCTGGAAAGGACTCAAGTTTATAACTAGAAAGCAAGCGAGCAAGTTCACTGTTAAACCTTTTATTCAGGGAGACAAGTGGATTAAAGATGCTGGTGTTCCATACAAATCAGGACTCTGATGACAACATTTGATCATATGATCATTTTCGAAATGGAATTTCCTGCTTTTTTTGTTATATATTTCATGTCTTATACAAATTCATTTTGGAACTTTATCATCTATGTGTAATTGTATCCATAGTGATGCAACACTTAACAATATACACCACCTAAAAGGTGACTTTTAGTTTTATTTCCCGTCTTTTCCTTTTAACTGCTTTACATGAATGTTAGATCATCTTATATCATTGTATTCTTCATGGGAACTGAATTTGATAACTACTTGAATTTTATTTAGACACTTTGCAAAACAAGTATTTTGATACTTTAAATCTTCTGATGATTTAACATATAAAGAATGAAAACTTGGTAAGATATTTATATATTACTAATTACTAACTCCTCTATGTATAATAGTGTTGTATCTTATGCATAGAGAGGTTTTTAAAAAAAAATTGATTTTTCACTTTCAACACAAAATTTTTCATTTTTTACAATTAACCTTCTCAATTTAACTTTGTTTATTAATAACCAAAAACTCTTCTATATTGCAATTTAATCTCTTAACATTCATATTTTCAACTTTGTTCTAATATATTTATCATATTTCATAAATCATCGTGTTACGCTTCGTTATAATTTTTACAAGCTAACACGACATAAAATGCATGGGTGATTCAATATTTTCATATTTGGTTATAAGTTTGGTAAGTTGACATAAAATGCATGTCTGCGTAGTTCAAATTTTTTTACGTCTATTTTCCCTTTCTGAAGGGTTCGTCAGAACACACGATCTTAGATCAACTTTAGTGTTGGTGGTCGTTAGCGGTGATGTGACATTGGTGTTATTTGGTACGGTTTTACGTCTCCGCCGCAATACTGGAAGGTTAATTCTAGTTGTATCAATTAATCAATTGAGAGGAGAGTACTTGCTTTCTTGTGAGTGGTTATTGCTAGAAGGATATAAGTGTGATAATCAGAAATGAAATTATTTTAATCATAAACTTGATGTAGATAATTATAATAGAATCTTATATACTAATAACTTCAACTAGTATATTTTAGAGAAAATTTCAAATTTAGTTAAAGTGGTTTGATTAAACTGCAACTTTGATCCTTAGGTATTTAAAATTATAAACGCAGTCTAAAGTTTTGCAACTATGTTGCAAGATTAGACCTTAACGTTAATACCATTAGCTGTAATTTGATCAAACAACATATATTAAATTTGTAATTTTCTCTACGTTTCATACAACAATTACTTATAGATTCTATCAAGCTTTTTTTAGTGCCCCTTAAAGCTTTATGTTGGTATTGATTTAATGCCTAGCATGGAACACATAATAAAAAATAAAAATTAAAATTAAAAGATCTCAACATTGATTTTCGTTGTCGTGCTTGTAAGATCTTCCATTTAAATTGATTTTCTAGTAATCCTTGAAATTTTACATAGGTTTAGTGTCTGACTTATAAGAGAATAAATAAAACATAATCAATATATATATACATATATATATATACATATATATATATACATATATATATATACATATATATATACATACATATATATATATACATATATATACATATATATATACATATATATATACATATACATATATATACATATACCTATATATACATACACCTATATATATATACACCTATATATATATATACACCTATATATATACATATATATACCTATATATATACATATATATACCTATATATATACAATATATATATATACATATATATATATATACAACGGATGCGGGTGGGGTTTGATTTTGGGCTATGTTAATGTTTGATGATGTTATGGTTGTGTTTCTAAGGCTTAAAATGTATGATTTAAGCTTAGAACATGATGGATGGTGTTCGGGGACTGAATTATGATGATAAGTGTGCCCTAGGCTACTCATGCGTCCAAACAGTAGTTCATACACCTACGTTTAGAAAAACTGCTTAAGTGTAAGAAATGCGGATGAGAATTGACATATGCGGATGAGAATTGACATATGCGGATGAGAAAGTCAATGCGGATGAGAAAGTCAATGCGGATGAGAAAGTCAATGCGGATGAGAAAGTCAATGCGGATGAGAAAGTCAATGCGGATGAGAAAGTCAATGCGGATGAGAAAGTCAATGCGGATGAGAAAGTCAATGGGGATGACAAAGTTAATGCGGATGAGTAAGTCATGCGAATGAACAAATTTGAATCATGCGAATGAACAATATGGATGAGTAAGTTCATGCGAATGAACAAATGCGGATGAGTAAGTTCATGCGAATGAACAAATGCGGATGAGTAAGTTCATGCAAATGAACAAATGCGGATGAGTAAGTTCATGCGAATGAACAAATGCGGAAGGGCATTGACAAATGTGGATGGGCATTGACAAATGCGGATGAACAAAGTTAATGTGGATGAGTAAGTTCATACGAATGAATAAATGCGGATGAACAAAAGAAAATGCGGATGAACAAAGGAAATGCGGATGAACAAAAAGAAATGCGGATGAATAGAAAGGGAAATGTGGACGAACACTTAGAATATTTTTAGACTTTTTAAGAAAGAAAGTGAAATATAGACTTTGACTTGGGAAGTTCCCGGGGGTTCATGTAAGCTACTTTTGAGGTTATAGATGATGTGATGGGCATTGTATGATGATGTTATGATGTATGATTGATGCTTATGCATGATGGTATGTATAATGTATGTTAGTATGATGCCATGTATGATGATGTACCCTATTCGACTCCAGATGTACCCTAGCCATCCAGAAGCCTCAAAGTTTGTACTCCAAGTTCATAGAACGCTGAAGATCGATTTCTAATTGATTCTTAACGTTAGATTCAATTCCTTATTGTTTCTACGTGCGTTCTCACTGATTGGATCGCCAATCAAATAGGATTCTTCACTATTTGGTTTGGTTTATACGTTAATCAGTTTGTATTTCGTTTAAATACAAGATTCTAACAAGTGGTATCAGAGCCTTGGCTCTTGATTACGTGTGATTCAATCAATTTTGATACAAAGGTTGTGTTTTTTCACTAAAATCGCAATCTTTTTGTGTCAAAAGTTGTCTTGAACGTCCCCTGCTCATCAAGTTTTGGTTTCTACGGCATAGGCGATTAGGATTGGTGAAAATTCGGGTTTTTACCGCCAAAATACGTTAAACCTAAAAATTTTCAAAAAAACAGCAGCTTCAGTCGCACGATTGACCCAATCGCACGATTGGACTTCATTCGCATCTCCAGACGTACGATTGGACACAGTCGCATCTTCATTCGTACGACTAAGCCTACCGGTCGCATTGTTCATACGCATCAGTTTCACTCGCACGACTGGACCAATCGCTTAGTTCATCCGCACGATTGAACCAGTCGCAGTGCTGTCCGGAGGGCAAAGAAGTTTGTGAAAAAGACTGGACAGAACTTGGTTGCTACTAAGGACACCACCTTTGGCTTCGACAAGAGTAAAGTGACCTGCTTTAATTGTGGTGAGAAGGGGCACTTCAAACGAGAATGTGTCAAGCCAAAGAAGACGGGGAATGGGAACCCGTTCTCATCCTTTACTCGCCAGGACAAGCAACCCTCTAATTCTACTTCATCAAACAAGATCCAAAGCACTAACTGCTCATGATGATGAAGGACAGGATTGGAGCTTCAGGTTTGTCTCACCAGGAGAAGAATCACATTGCCAGTGTTGAGGAAATTGACGATGATTCTGCGAGTGAAGGTGATATAGCAGTTGAAATTGCAATGTCACATAGCGAAGAAACAACGCAGCCGAGGTCAGTTACAAGCCAAATGAGGAAGCTTCCACATCAGAGAGAAAAGCCAGAGTCGACAGAACCAGAATCATCTGATGCGGCACTGATGGCTACTCTTCTGAACCAACTCAGGTAAGTACCACTGACAAAATTTAATAACCATGCTTGTTTTGATTGTGACACGTTTAGGAAAGCATCGATATGAAAAATTGCTAGGTTATTAGATCATAATGATAACTTAGTAAAAGATTTACGTCGGTGCACTGAGGCAATAGAGTATAAAACAAAATGAGCATTATTATAAAGAAATGATAGACCTATTGACTATACAAACTTAGGAACAGATAGTAGTGGCTTTTAACCAAGGCAAACGCATTAGGTACTATCTTAACTCCCTAGAAGACACTAAAGAAAACAAAAGGCAGTTCTAGAAGTCGAAGGTAATTCATTAAAACAGAAACTGCATAGTTGGACTGCTCTTCACTTAGTACAACAACTTAGTAAGAGACAGGGAATACGAGGGAGGGATTAGGCTACAACGTGGTTCCACCACAACCTGAACCTTGATGATAAACACCATAAGTGTAGACCGTAAATAATAAACCCATCAAGGATCATGGTGGTGAAACTCCTCTTGTTACTGATCCAAGACACTCATGTTAATCTACTGAATCTGGTAAGGAAACAAAAGGAGGCCACTTCAAAGGCAAAAGGGTAAATTGCCATGTGTTACCTGGAAATATGAATTTGAAAAAGGTAATTTAAAAGTCAGGGTCAAATAGAGTCAAATCAGAACCCAAAGGACTTCAAATGTACTTTGCACATGCTTCAAGTCAAAAAACCAAGTTAACCAAAAGTTTTTTTAAAAACAGGTTAACTCAGGTAAAATTTGTTACACCAGAGAAAACTCAAACATCCAAGAGTCAAAACTAAAGTGCTGATGATACTAGAGTGTCAAGCACTTTCTCCACAAAGAAAAGTTGTAAGGATTCCTGAAGTCTGATGCAACCCAAAACTGCCTAAGTGTTTCAGCAACATGCACTAAGTACTGAAGTGAAGAATGCTTCGGAAGAATTACACAAAGCATTAGAAAATACTCTAAGTGTAATATCTTCCGAAGCCAAGACCAATATCTTCCGAAGCCTAACATGAAGTCTTCCGAAGCTTGAAGAGACAAAGTCTTCCGAAGCTTCAACCTATGAAGACAGATTTCTTCCGAAGACTTTTAGTACACATGCTTTATCTGATGTACTGTTCCATAAAGCACCTTTTCCGCTGCGTCTCTGATAAGTCACCAACTTACAAGAGTTGGTGAAAAGGTCCATGCTTTTGGTAACTGTACATTGAGGTCTTGAGTCTGAAACTTTCACTTTATGTACTTTATCCTTTTTGTAATGTATAAGGATGTGAGCTATGGCATGTCATAGTCACAAGGTCAAAAGGCAGATATGTCTTTTGATCCTACAATTGATTTTGTTAGTGTCTAGTCAATTGTATCCAGCTGGCTTTCATAGTATAGCCGGCTGTAGGTTGTAGTATAAGTATTCCAAGTTCTTGTATCTTTCTAATATGCTTTGTAACACTTGTAAAAGAACTTGAGAAAGCAATATACTGCTCCTTGAAAACTATACTCTCTTGTTCTGTCTCTTGCTTTACTTGTGTTCTCTGCATCACCTTTGGTTACCTAGTTCACTGTTTGATTAAGATTTAGTTAATCTCCTCATTGTGTTGTTGTGTTGTAATTGTGTTCAAGCCCTTGAACGATCCTGCAATTGGTATCAGAGCTTTCAGGCTCGTGATATAAGATCTAACCATCTTAAGATCCCTCACACACACAAAAACTAAACTTTTCAAATGGCTTCCATCTCAAAGACTGATATGGAGACTGGAACCATGAACAAATCCCCATTGATCACTCTTGATGACTTCGACACCTGGTGCATGAGGATGGAAGGCTTCATCAGGTCTCTTGACTCAAGAATGTGGGAATCTGTTGAATATGGACCTTTCATACCAGCACCCCCTCTGCTACCGGTGCTGGTATGATTCCTAAAGATGTGGCCAACTACTCAGATGAAGATAGGAAAAGAGTAGAGATTGACAGGAAGGCCATGACTGCTCTTCAGACTGCTATTCCAAACTCTGTGTACAGAGGTTTTAAGAAGTGCAAGACAGCTAAACAGCTGTGGGATGCACTGAAGCTGATGTATGAAGGCTCCTCTGAAGCCAAGGAGAACAAGAAAGATCTTCTGAAGCAGCAGTTTGAAAATTTCACCTTTAAAACAGGTGAAACCATGACCCAACAATACTTCAGGTATGTTGAGATTGTGGATACCCTTGTGGATGGAGGAGTTCCTCTTGAGAACAGAGACATTGTAAGGAAGTTCATGTCCTCACTTCCTAGGCAATGGACACACTATTGTGTGGTAATCAAGAGGACTGAGAACCTTAAAACTCTTACTCTGACAGAGTTATATGGGATTCTCAGTGGATACCAGATGGAGATGAACTTACAAGGTTCATCTGGCAACTCTAACAATCAAATGGGTTCAGCCCTTCATGTGGTTGAAAGGGACAGCATAGAACCCCAACATCATCTCCTATGCTACCCTGACAACTCACAAAAGGGTCCTTTCATCACCTTCCCGGAGACACCAAGGGAGAACTTTACTCAAGGAAGTCCATTCCAAGAGACAAGTTCTTCTCAAGCCTTTGTGTCTGCAGATGAAAGCTGTGGAAATTATCTCTTCACTCTTGAAGATCTAGACTGTATCCATCCAGATGACCTGGAATACATGGAGATAGTTCAGCAGATGGCTTCTCACTCACAGAGCCAAGAAGTTCTACAAGAGGACAGGAAGAAAATTTCCAAGCAATGCTACCAGTGGTAAGTTTGGCCTGGATAAAAGCAAAGTTAAGTGTTACAATTGTAACCTTATGGGTCACTTCGCCAGGGAGTGTAAGGCACCCAGAGCAAATGGGGGTCAAACACAACTCAGACCAAACTCACCAACAATACCCCTCAGGCTGAGAAGACAAAGCAACATGCTGCGGTTGCTGTTGAAGAGGGAGGATTTGACTGGAGTTTTCAGGTGGAGGATGCTTCTCCAAACCAAGCATTGATGGCTGATCATGATGAAGCCAAGGTATTAGAACATCTTTGCTCCCCTGAATGCATTGCTAAAGTAAATAGATACAGGTCCTACAACCTAGAGATGAGATCTGATCTTGAGTCATTAAACATATTAAAATCTGACTTTAGAAAGTCTGAAAATGATTACAAGTTAAAGATAGAAGACTTGGAGAAAACTATTTCAGTACTAAAACATGAACATACAGATTTTAGAACTCAGATCCAAGATCTCATCACTAAGTTGACTAAGTGCCAGGCTGAGCTTGTGATCAGCAAAGCCCTGGCAGAGAAAAGTGTTCTTGAAGAAGAGACCTTCAAGAACATGATATCCTCATCCCTACACAATAAGGTTTGTTATCAAAATAGACAGGGACTGGGATCAAATGAGATAGCTCCTCCACACACAATCTTGTCTGTAAGATCTCCTAGGTGTGGAACTTGTGAAGATGAGCTTCCTCTCATAGATCCAGTAAGTGAGGATGATGAAGAAGTGATAGTGAGGAATCCCTCTGAGAAGAGTGAAGAAGAGGATTCCTCCAAGGGCCACTATCCTTCTGAGGAGAAGAAATTAACTGTGATGACCAAGTCCAAGAGAAAGAACTTGATCAGGAAGAGCAAAAGGAAAGCAAAGAAGGCTCAAGAAATCAAGGCTACCTTTGATGCTAAGCAGAAACAAGTGTTTATCTCTGCAGGTTTCAAAGCAATAAGGACTGAAGACATCCACCAAAGCCTCTTATCAAGAGTTCTGGTTCATGTTCAAATCATCTCAGTACAAAGAAGAAGACTGAGCTGCTGTGTACCACTGCTGCACAGCCTGGACCATCAAATTCCAAGAACAGTTCACAGCCCAAGGGAACTGTATCTGAATCTACCAAGATGAAGGTGAAAAGGGATGTGACCAAGGCCAGTCTTGCTCTCAAAAGGAGATTTCTTTGAAGAAGAAAATGTGTGTGTTATGTGTGAAAGTACTTCTCATATTGCCAAGGATTGTCCATACAATCCTAAAAGTACTATCCACATGACCAATACAAAGACTTCAAAGAATCTCAAGAAGTCTCAAGCTTCGGAAGGAAAGTCTGTTTCCTTCGGAAGCTCCAAATCAAAGAAGAAGGTAAATGGAAAATTACCTTCGGAAGCAAAGTTGGTCTCGGAAGAAAGGAGTTCTTCCGAAGTACTAAAGTCTACTGCAGTGACTGTAGATTCTTCCGAAGTATCAGTCATTAAAACTTGTGAAGCTCCAAAAGCTTCTAAGGTTTTGAAGGTCAAGTCCAAGACTCCAAAGGTGGTGTGGAAGTCTAAGAAAGACCAAATGACTGAGGTTTCTCCATCAACAACAGCCGAAGATCCCCTCTGTACAACCATAGGATCTATTACTGTTGCATTACCTTCTATTACACTTACTGAACCCAAGACAAGTAAGGCTTGGGTTTCCAAATGTAACTAATCATTTTCTTTGTGCAGGAACAGCTCAAGACAAACAAGAATGTCTGGATAATTGACAGTGGCTGTTCCAGGCACATGACAGGCGATAGGTCTTTACTTCATAATTTTGAGAGAATTGATGGAGGACCAGTTGCTTTTGGAGGAAATGAAGGTGGTTACATTTATGGAAGGGGCAAGGTCACAAATGGTAAGCTCAGCATTGAGAAGGTAAATTTTGTTAAGGAGCTTGGGTACAATCTTCTGAGTGTATCTCAATTTTGTGATCAGAGTCATAACATGCTCTTCACTGAGCATGAGTGCATTGTTCTCAAACCTGGAGTGGTCATTCCTCATGAGCATATTCTGCTCAGAGCCCCCAGGAAGGGAACATGTACAAGATGGATTTGCAAGAAACATCTCCCTCTGGAGAAGTTTCATGCTTTCTATCTAAAGCAAATAGTGATGAGTCTTTCCTATGGCATAAAAGAATGTGCCATGTAAACTTTAAGAATATGAATAAATTAATCAAACATGATCTGGTAACTGGAATGCCAAAGAAAGAGTTTACAAGTGATGATCATTGTGTTGCATGCCTGAAAGGGAAGCAACACAAGGTATCTCACAAGCCTAAGGAAAAGAACTCCATCACTACTCCCCTACACTTATTACATATGGATCTCTTTGGCCCCACCAGTGTAATGAGTTTAGGAAGGACCTTATACTGTCTAGTGATCACAGATGATTTTACAAGATTCACTTGGGTTTTCTTTCTTAGAACTAAAGATGAGACTCCTGAGATTCTAAAGAATTTCATCTTAAAGATTGAGAATCAATGTGATCACAAGGTCAAAACCATAAGATGTGATCAAGGAACTGAATTCAAGAACCAAATCCTTGATACATTTTGTGATGAAAAGGGTATTACAAGACAATACAGTGCTCCCAGGACTCCTCAGCAAAACGGAGTTGCTGAGAGGAGAAACAGGACACTTATTGAAGCTGCAAGAACTATGTTGTCTGACTCTAAACTGCCTATCACCTTCTGGGCAGAGGCAGTTAATACTGCCTGCTATGTGCAAAACAGAGTCTTAGTAGTTAAGACACATGGTAAGACTCCTTATGAACTTTGGCACAAGAGGAAACCTTTCATTGGTTTTCTCAGGTCATTTGGATGTCCCTGCACCATCTTGAATACCAAAGATCAAGTTGCCAAGTTTGCTGAGAAATCAGACGATGGACACTTCATTGGATACTCTTCTCAAGCTAAAGCTTATAGAGTATACAATCTCAGAACTAGAATCATTGAGGAGTCAGCCAATGTGACTTTCAATGAGCACACTCCCAGTGTGGCTGGTTCTGGTCCGGATTGGCTATTTGATCTTGATTTAGTTACCAACTGTTTTAATAAATCTTGTGAGCATGTTTCAGGATCTGCAGAAAATTTAAATACAGGTGATCCTGATCCAAGATTTGAGCTTGGAAGACCTTCAGCTCCAGTTGGAACTACTTCAGCAAATGAGGTTTCTATCAGCACAACAATGACAAATCCAGCTGATACATCTGGCATGCCTTCAAATTCCAGTTCAGAGGCCTCTCAACCAGATAAAGACATCTCAATTGCAGAAGATAACAATGGTGATGGTGAAAGTGATCAAGAATCTCTTGATGCTAATAACCTACCATAGATGATAACATCAATGATGTCACACACTCATTGGATCAAGTTAATCTTGATAAGTGTGATAATGTGGAGGATCAATCTTCAAGACCAGATCTAAATTTCTCAAATTTGGATCTATCTCAGCAACTTGCTGTGATCCCTCAGCTAAGGATCCACAAGTCTCATCCTACTACAAACATCATTGGAGATGTTATCTCCGGGGTAAAGACAAGAGGGCAAACCCATGAAGCAAATGTTTGTCTTCACTCTTGTTTTCTATCCCAGTTAGAGCCAAAGAAAGTTGAGGAGGCTCTAAAGGATGGAAGTTGGGTTGAAGCTATGCAACAAGAGCTGCTTCAATTCAAAAGACAGAAAGTTTGGAACCTTTGTCCTCTTCCTCATGGGAAGACTACCATTGGAACCAAATGGGTTTTTAGGAATAAAAAGGATGATAGAGGAATCATCATCAAGAACAAGGCTAGACTAGTTGTTCAAGGATACACACAAGAAGAAGGGATTGACTACACTGATGTCTTTGCTCCTGTAGCTAGACTAGAAGCTGTTAGGATATTCCTGGCATTTGCTGCATCCAAGAACTTCAAGGTCTACCAACTTGATGTAAAGTGTGCTTTCTTATATGGAGTGATTGATGAGGAGGTTTATGTCAAACAACCACCTGGTTTTGTAGATCCTGATCATCCTGATTATGTCTGCAAGCTTGACAAAGCTCTCTATGGGCTGCATCAGGCACCCAGGAAGTGGTATGAGACACTGTCTGAGTATCTCTGTAAACATGGTTACAGGAGAGGTACTATAGATGGAACTCTTCATCAAGAAAGGACAAGGAAACGACATTCTGCTAGTTCAAGTATATGTGGATGACATCATCTTTGGCTCAACCAATTCAAGGCTCTGCAAAGACTTTGAAAAGCTGATGAAAGATAGATTTGAAATGAGTTCAATGGGAGAACTTAATTTCTTTCTGGGAATTCAAGTGAAGCAGGTTGAAGATGGCATTTTCATAAGTCAGTCAAAGTATTTCAAGATATACTCAAGAGGTTCAACATGACTGATTGTAAGACTGCTAAGACACCCATAGCCAGAAACCACTCCTTGGTCCAGATCTTGAGGGGGAGTGTGTAGATGAGCACTTATACAGGGCTATGATTGGGTCTCTTATGTATCTTACAGCTAGCAGGCCTGATATCATGTTTGCTACATGTATTTGTGCAAGATATCAAGCTAATCCTAAGATGTCTCACTTAATCACTGTGAAAAGGATTTTAAGATACCTCAAAGGTGCTTCAACACTTGGTTTATGGTATCCAAAGAATTCTAATTTCAATCTGTATGCCTATACAGACAGTGATTATGGTGGTTGCAACATGACTGCAAAGTCTACATCTGGGGGATGTCAATTCTTGGTGGAAGGGTTGTCTCATGGCAATGCAAGAAACAAACCTGTGTGTCTGCATCAACTGCTGAGGCTGAATACATTGCTGCTGCAAGCTGCTGTGCTCAAGTGCTTTGGATTCAAAATCAGATGCTAGACTACGGATTTAACTTCAAAGAGACTCCTATCCACATAGACAACAACAGTGCTATCTCTATCACTGAGAACCCTGTGCAGCACTCAAGGACCAAACACATCAACATCAGGTATCATTTAATAAGAGATAACTATGAAAAGGGGTTAATTAAACTAGTCAAAGTTCACACAGATGAACAATATGCTGATCTGTTCACAAAAGCTTTTGATGAACAGAGATTTAAGTATCTGATATCAGCTATTGGGATGATCAACTTTGAGTAGATTTTTCTTAAAACTAATTCTAATTATTTCTTCTTAAAAATATGTGTGTCCTAAGTTGTCTAGTTCATCACTTTCATAAGCTCATGTTTTCTTTGAATGAAAAACTCTTTTTGAAGACTTTCCTTGGATTCTTGAAAATTTTCTGATACTCGGAAGATAACATTTTACCTTCGGAAGAAAAATATGTCTTCAAAATAAATGACTGTCTAAGAAATTTACCTTCGGAAGAAGTCAAAATTTATCTTCCGAAGCTTAAAATTCTCAACTTAGACACTTATTCATTTTTAAGGACTTTTTCCTTCCGAAGCAAAAATTACTTTCGGAAGCTTTGTTCATTCTTATACAAAGCATCCAAAGTTTATTTCTCTTCCGAAGCATAAATCTTTAAGACTCTCAGGAAAATTCTTCCGAAGTCACTTTAGCTTCGGAAGCTTTTTCAATCAAACTTCCGAAGACAAATTACTTTCGGAAGCTTTTCGAATTCCAAGAAAACTACTTTTTGAGCAAAAAGGTAAACTACTTTTTCAGAGGTGGGACCGACATACGGATTTCAAAGTTTATCCTCTTTCATTAAACTTTATCTGAAATCCTTCTCTCTCATATAAACCCAACGGTTTCCCCCCTCTTCTATCATCTGCTTTTCTTCCATACCTAAAACCCAAAGCTTTCTCTCTGAAATTTCTTCCCATTCTTTTCTCTTCATCTCTGAGCTACCTCACAATGGCTGACCTTACACACAGAAATGATCCTCACTTTGCCATGCAGCTACACAGACAACACAATCAGGTTGCTCTGTTATGCTCTGACAAAGATCCTCATTTCTCAGAGGTTTGCCGTTTCTTGTCTTTGTCTCACTACTTCACCTCCCTAACCATTGATCCTCCTCTATATGAGGATCATTTGCTTGAATTCTGGAAGACCTGCCAAGAGGTCATTATGGATGGGGAGAAGGCACTGTCTGCCACAGTGCAGGGGAGAACAATTTCATCACTCCGGCCATCATCAACCGACATCTTCAGCTGGATGATGAAGCAGGTGAAGTGTTCTTTCCAAAAGAAGCGGTTAATCATTCCTTCGAGCAGATGGGCTATGAAGGAGATTTCTCTGTAAAGACCTTCAGGAAAGGGAAGGTCTCATCCCAGTGGAAATACCTGCTCCATGTGGTTATCCACAGCTTATCAAACAAGCATGGTGGATGGGACCAGATTCCTGAGGATCTCTCCTTTATAGTTCATGGGATGGTTCAGGGGGTCAAGTTCAGGTATTCACAATTTGTTTATACTAATTTACTTGCAAACTTAGACTCCTTAGAATATTACATGTTTCCTAGATATGTTCAACACATTCTTAACTGTGAACTGGGCTCACAGTTGAGGGAAACAGGCAATATTCTTAAACTGGGACAGATGAAGCCCGGCATCTTTAAAATTATGAAGAAGCCAACTGTAGGCTTCTCAGGGGTAGAAACAGCCCTAGTCCCAAAAATGTTAGAGCTCATTGCTCAAGGTGACAACATAGCAGTCCAAGCTAGTGTTGAACCCACACCTACTGCTCTCCTACCCTCTTCACAACCTCCAATATTCATCACCTACAAAAGAAAATCCCAACGAACCCCTGCTCAGGCTATTGAGTCTGTGCAGGCCCCCAAATACTCAACCTTACAGGAAGAAGTGGACTCCAGAGCTCCCACTTCTCCTGAGGAGCAAACCACTCCCATTACTTTACCTATCAGGGCTGAGGTTCCTCAAGCTCAACCTGATGAGCTCATTAGCCCAACAACTGTAAGCCTTCACTCTGAGTCTCAACACTCAAGTGAACAACCTTCAGGGGATAGCTACCATCCCCAGCCTTTGGATCTAAACCAACCAATTCCCAACCTATCCTTTTACACTGATGAAGACTTAGGATTCAGTGAGTACCATGAGTCTCTCTTCTCCTCCCCTACTCAAAGAGAGATGAGTACCTCTGACTCTCCTCAGTCTATCCCTCATCAGTCACCTATTACTGAGGTGGACACATCTGAACCTGTTCAGGATGTCCATATGGAAGAGGCTCTCACTTTTGAAAGTGATTACATCATTAAGACCTCAACCATGGCAACTCAGCCCATTGGCATCTTAACTGAGGTTGCCAGTGAGCAGAGGAAAACCAGCAGCCAAGAAACTCAAGCTGGTGGTGAGAGAAGGGACTTTGGTCCAATCCTCTCATCCCCCAGTGATTCTTCTGATGAAGATGAGGGGAATTTGAGACTAAAGGTACAACAATTGTCACAAACATGCACCTATCTAGTCTCTAAGGTTAGTCACTTGGAATCTCAGGTGACTACCCTGCAAAACAGGGTCAATGATCAGCAACTCCAGATTTCATATCTGCAGGAAAAACTAGCTGAGAGACCTTTAAGGAGAGCTCAACCAGGAACACAAGAACCTGTGGAAGTGATTGATTTATCCTCCAGCTCACCTATGCAAGTGGGTGATGCTACCAAAAAGGGGGGAAATGTTATCACAACCACAGAACCTGGGAGTTCTTCAAAGAGAATGGACATAGAGGACTCACCATCCTCACTTGCTGTTGTGCATTCTCAGCAACTTCCTCAAGTTCACATTAATGTGGACTCTATAGACTCTCTCATCAGGAGTCTCTTTGAGGAAGGTATACCAAGGGCTGTCTCATCTCCACCACATGGAACTGGCAACTACATCATCAGATGGAGGTATGATGATGACAGAAGAGCCCTCATACTTCACAGAGTTCAAGGTCAACAAGAAGTCTTTCAGTTCCAAAGCCTGAGCTTCTATGAAGGACTGGATTTAGTCAACATGCCACTTGTCAATCCAAGCAAATCTAGACAAGCTGACAGGCTGGCTCAAAGAATCCAAGACAGGATCCTTGCAGAGTTCTCTCTAAGAAGGAGACTTAGGCAATCAGGCAATGTCATCGGTCAACTGGATGTTGAGGTGGACCCTAAGATTAGTTTCATAGGGGAAACCTTGGCTGAAGGCCCAGTGGCAGAACCTGAGACCCTTGTCACCATCAACAACTGCTGCAGAGGTCCAAACTCCATCTGAGACACCTGCTGGTGAAGGTGTCTCAGCCTCTCTCTGGCCAGAGCATGGAAGCTACACCAAGCAATGAAGGCCAAGCCTCAATCCACCCTGAGTCACAAAGGTCTGTTGGTGACAAAGGGAAAAGGATAATGACTCCTGAGGAAATTGAGGAGGAAGAGAGAGAGAGGAAAAGGAGGCTAAGGGGAGAAAGTTCTTCTGGGTCATCAAAATTCATGCAAGCTGCAATCAGGGCTGCCCCCAGACCAAATACTCAAAATGATGAACAAAGGGCAGTCAGGATTAATTATTTACAGACCAGGAACTATGATGTTGATGAAATCATCTCCCTCCCCTTAGAAGAGTTGAATGAACTGGCTGACATGGAAGTGTCAAGAGAGAAAGAGAGAGAGAGAGGAGAAAGAGGATTACTTCTCCAATTCAAAGAGGAGGAGACAGAAAAGACTTCACAAGCATACTCCCACTCTCTCTCCAGTTCAAGAAAGTCCTGCACAGGAAGATGTGGCTCCACAAGAACCTCAGGTAGATAAAGAAGAGGATAGAATCAAAATGATAAACTACCTGAGTGCCACAGGCTTCTATCAGGCAAATACACTTCTTCCCCTGTCCTATGACTTCATTGAGTTCGAGTACTTAAAGCAACTTGAGCTTGAGTTAGTCAAAGAAAGAAAAACAACCAAAAGGAAGCTAAGGGAAGAAGCTGCAAAGTCAAGAACCATCATTCAAAAGAATGCAAAGAAGTCTGCTGACAGACAAAGAATGATGAGCTTCTTGAAGTCATATGGATTCTCCGGAAGGAGACTTGGTCCCATGTCTCTATCTACAATGGATGAGCATATAAGGGTAATCAAGCAGAAGATTAAAAGTGGTGAACTCATTGACTTGCACTCTCTTCCAAGTCAAGTCCCACCTGAAGTGGAGGTCAAGTTTGAACAACCAGAGACACCTGAACCAGAACCTCCAGCTGAGCCTCAGCAAACTTCATCTTCTGATCCAAGACAGGGTCAAACTCCCTCTCCTTCTGAACCTGTGAGGGAGGAACACCCAACTGAGAAAGACACTGATGATCAACATGGTGCTGCAGACCAGTCTTCTCAGTTAAAGACATTAAAGAGGAAGAAGAAAATGGCCTCTAAACCAAAGACTAAAAAGAAGAAGCCAAAGTCATCTACCTCTACACCCCAGGCTGAATCAGATCAACCTGAGGAAGTGCATGATGAGGCAGCCCAATCAACTCCTATGCAAGTGGCTCCTCTAGCAACCGAGACACCCATCTTATCCTGGACTTACTCTACCAATCCAGAAAGATGGAATGTTATCAGAGATCAAGGGTTGAAAATGTCTACTCATGGCAAGACATAATCAACTTACCTCTGCATGATCTCTTTGAAATGAGAAGATACTATGAGAGTCTTGATGATCCTGACCATCAAATGAAGAAAGGGATGGTCTTGATTATTCTGAAGACTACAAACATTTAAAGATCTTCTAAGTGTTTTGGTAGCATCAGCCTAGGGGGAGTTTGTAAGGATTCCTGAAGTCTGATGCAACCCAAAACTGCCTAAGTGTTTCAGCAACATGCACTAAGTACTGAAGTGAAGAATGCTTCGGAAGAATTACACAAAGCATTAGAAAATACTCTAAGTGTAATATCTTCCGAAGCCAAGACCAATATCTTCCGAAGCCTAACATGAAGTCTTCCGAAGCTTGAAGAGACAAAGTCTTCCGAAGCTTCAACCTATGAAGACAGATTTCTTCCGAAGACTTTTAGTACACATGCTTTATCTGATGTACTGTTCCATAAAGCACCTTTTCCGCTGCGTCTCTGATAAGTCACCAACTTACAAGAGTTGGTGAAAAGGTCCATGCTTTTGGTAACTGTACATTGAGGTCTTGA
The DNA here is from genome assembly GCA_025506515.1 of Flaveria trinervia. NCBI lineage: Eukaryota > Viridiplantae > Streptophyta > Magnoliopsida > Asterales > Asteraceae > Flaveria > Flaveria trinervia. The sequence continues at coordinate 40,913,549 of CM046447.1, forward strand.
GTCTGAAACTTTCCACTTTATGTACTTTATCCTTTTTGTAATGTATAAGGATGTGAGCTATGGCATGTCATAGTCACAAGGTCAAAAGGCAGATATGCCTTTTGATCCTACAATTTTTGTTTGTAGTGTCTAGTCAATTGTATCCAGCTGGCTTTCATAGTATAGCCGGCTGTAGGTTGTAGTATAAGTATTCCAAGTTCTTGTATCTTTCTAATATGCTTTGTAACACTTGTAAAAGAACTTGAGAAAGCAATATACTGCTCCCTTGAAAACTATACTCTCTTGTTCTGTCTCTTGCTTTACTTGTGTTCTCTGCATCACCTTTGGTTACCTAGTTCACTGTTTGATTAATTTAGTTAATCTCCTCATTGTGTTGTTGTGTTGTAATTGTGTTCAAGCCCTTGAACGATCCTGCAGAAAGTCTACTCATAAAGTGATAGCAGGGTCATGCTACAAATGGGGAGAAGTGGGACACAGTACCAACTGTCATTTCTATAGGCCACCTAGGAAGAAAGTTGATTTCTGTACTTAAACCAAGGCCTCTACGCGGAGTTCTTTAACTCCACCTAGAAGAGCTATGTGAACATAAAGTCCACACTGGTAAGTCCAGACGATGTTTATATAAAGGCATTGCACAAATCTGGCTAGGAAAGAAAAATCCACCTACGTGTCTAATACTGAGGACAAGAAGAACCTGAGCTACCCTCACCTTCTAAGGGTTAAGGGTGGAGTTTATGATGGGTGATGACTCTGGGGAGGAAACCCAAGACGTAAGCTTGGGTTCCTAAGCTAAACTGATTCCTTTACTTTGTATGTGCAGGGTGTCGATATAGTGCTGAGACTAAACACTGTGATCAGATAGCGGAGCACCAAGCACATGACAGAAAATGAGCCTTTTACTAACGTCAAAAAAATTAAAAAGGAGGACCTGTTTCCTTTGCAGGAAACAAAGGAGGCTATATCACTGCTCAGGGAGAAGTGGGAAATCAGAAAGTTAAGTTTGATAAAGTGAATACGTTCAACAACTCAAACAACTTACTTTCTGTTTCCCAAATCGTGATAAAGGGTTTAAAGTCATTCGATAACCAGAAGTGTTACGTGCTGAAGAAAGAATATATGACCCAGAGGACCAAGTTCTGATGACTGCTTCAAGATTAAAGACCTGTATGTCTTGGATCTGTCAACAGCTGCCACAAAGGATCATGAGGTTCAGTGTTTCTTATTTAAAGCTACTGAGAAGGATTCCATCTCCTGGCATCGGAGAATGGGACACATTAGTCAAGGAAGATGAAATTTGATTCAGAAGGATTTAGTTAGAGGAGTGAATGTCAAGAACTTCCAACTTCCTGACTTTTGTGTAGCTTGTAAGAAAGGCAAACAGACAAAGAGGTCTCATAAGGAAAAGAAATTCATTCAATAGAACTCCTTGAGCTTCTTCACATGGATCTGTTTGGTCCAGTTAGTACAAGGAGCATTGCAGGCGACGTGTACTGTTATGTGGTCATGATGACTACTCAAGGTTCACTTGGGTAATGTTTCTGAAATCAAAATCAGAACTTTGGAGACAATTAAGGAATTAGTAACCACACTGGAATCACTCTACAAGCTCAAAGTTCGACAAATACGCTCAGACAACGGGACAGAATTCAAGAATCAAGGGATGGAGGCATACTGCAAGGAAAAGAGAATTGTGCATCAATTCACTTCTGCCTACACACCTCAGATGAATGGCGTTGCTGAGAGAAAGAAAAGGAGTTTGATAGAAACAGCCGGACTATGCTGGCAGACTCGAAACTGCCTATCCAATTCTGGAACGAGGCAGTGGCAAATGCGTGCTATACACTGAACCGAGTCCTAATAGTCAAGCGTCACGGAAAGACATGTTATGAGCTACTTCAAAGACGCAAACCGAATTTGGAGTATCTTGAACCTTTTGGCGCACCGTGTACACTTCTGAAGAAGACACAAGAAGGAAAATTCAGCAGAAGGCAGTTGAAGGAAATTTTCTAGGATACAACATACCGAACAAGTGAGTTTACAATAAATCAATGGGTCTTGTAGAAGTGTGGTGTAATGTCAACGTTCAGAGATACCACACCACCTACAGGCAAAGGACCTGCATACTTCTTCGATTATGATGGATTCTTCAAATCCTTCAACATCCCTCTCTCTCCCTCGGAGGATGAGTTAGCTACTAGGATGATGTATGATATTCTAAATACTCATCTAGCACACAGGGAGAGTCATCTACTCAGTCAGAAGGGGTAGTCGATGAAAGTGACTCCTCCTCTGAAGATGAAACTGAAGCAAATGACCAGAACAGTCAGGAGGAACAGGTTCCAGTTCCTGAAAGTCCACAAGCATCCAAGGTGATGCACCCTCGACTTCGGAACCTCAAACTCTAACTCCTCAGATGCAGACCAATATGTTCACAATCTTGGTTCGGAGGTGACTGTGCCGACTACTCCAGGATCACGACTAAACGTCTATCATCCCCTTGACAATGTTATTGGAGATGTCCGATCAGGAGTACAAACCGAAATCAGCTATACTCAGCTGATTATGCCTCAGTTATGGAGAAGGGTTACATTCATGATGGTGCTTATCGATGTTTTGTCTCGCAGGTTGAGCCAAATATGTCAGTGAAGCACTAAATGATGAGGCGTGGGTGAGTGCCATGCAAGAAGAACTTCTGCAGTTTAAGAAGTTAGGTGTATGGACTCTGGTTGATAGACCTAAAGGTGCTAAAGTCATTGGCACCAAATGGGTACTAAAATGTAAGAAGGATGACCAAGGAGTCATTATCAGGAACAAAGCTCGACTGGTGGTTCAAGGTTTTCGCCAAGTCGAGGGGATTGACTATAATGAGGTGTTTGCACCCGTGGCAAGGATGGAAGCTATTCGTATCTTCCTTGCCTATGCCTCGTACATGAAGATTAAAGTCTACCAATAGATGTGAAGAGTGCATCCTTCATGGAGAAATCAGGGAAACAGTCTATGTAAGTCAACCCGAGGGATTTGAAGACCCTTATCATCGGGATAGAGTTTACAAGCTCGAAAAAGTTTTATATGGGCTTCATCAAGCTCCTCGAGCTTGGTATGAGAAACTCTCGACTCATCTTGTGAAACACGGCTTTCGCAGGGGAGTCATTGACTGTACACTGTTTATTAAAGAAAAGGATGGTGACCTACTGCTTGTACAGATATATGTTGATGACATAATCTTCGGGTCAAAGAACGAAGAGTTATGCAAAGAGTTTGAAGCAGTGATGAAGAAAGAGTTTGAGATGAGTGCGATGGGGGAGATGAAGTCTTTTTCGGGTTACAGGTGGATCAAACACCTAATGGGATCTTTCTACATCAGACCAAGTATGTAGGAGACATTCTCAGTCGCTTTGACATGGAGAATGCTTCTGCTGCTGGGACTCCACTTGCTACGAATCATGATATAGCACCTGATGAGAATGGAGATCTTGTAGATGCCACTATGTACCGAGGAATGATTGGATCTCTCATGTATCTCACTGCCTCAAGACCTGATATCATGTATGCTACATGTTTATGTTCCAGATATCAGGCTAAACCTAAGGTCAATCATCTGATCGGGGTCAAAAGGATTTTCGCTATCTAAGGGTACACCCACACTGGGGCTGTGGTATCCTTATGATGACGATTTTGAGCTCACAGCGTATAGTGACTCGGACTATGGAGGCTGCAAAATGAACTACAAGTCTACATCAGCAGGGTGTCAATTCTTTGGGAGGATTAGTTACATGGCAATGTAAGAAGCAGACATCGGTTGCATTGTCAACCTGTGAAGCCGAATATGTTGCTGCTGCAAGTTGCTGTTCCCAAATCATTTGGATTCAACAGCAAATGCGGGATTACGGTTTGAAATTCTCGTCTACTCCTATTTTGTTGATAACTCTGCTGCAATTGCAGTAACCAAAAATCCGGTTCAACATCCTAAGACAAAACACATCGGTATTAAATACCACTTCATAAGAGACTGTTTTGAAAAGACCTTAATAGATGTGGTTAAAATTAATACTGATTTTCAACGTGCTGACCTCTATACAAAAGCCTTTGAAACCACGTTTTCAATACTTGCTAGAGGTCAACGGCGTTAAAAAGAAAAGTGAGGTAATTCCTGATGAGAATAATGTGTAGTCCGATGTAGTTTCGTTAAGTTATTTTATTTTATGTTATCTATTTTTTTCTTTTTTTTTGTCTGTTATATTTAAACTCATGTTATTTTGCTGTTTATTAAAATCCAAAAAATAATTAAATCCGAAATGATTTTTGTATTTTAGGGGGAGAATATGTCAGCAAGTTAATATTAAAAAAAATGAGGGAGAAGGGGTAACTAGCTGAAATAAGGTAGATTGTGTCTGTGATACCGATTCAATACCTTTGGAATATGATAGTACACAGGAACAATCAAGAGGGATTTTAAAATTTAAGGTTTGAAAAGATGCAAAAGTTCAAAGTATAAGTCTGTGTAGTCTAAGCAATATAAAAAGGGAAAATGATAGAAAACTGGCAACTCTTAAGGTGACACAGAGAAAGTAGACTTAGAGGCTGCTAGACCACAAATGATATGTTGGTAGATTCAACACAATAGACAATTAGACCTGATTCGTGATCTCAAGATCAAACTAAGTTGTTCAACTGACTGTGGGCTTCCATCTTGTCACTGGTTAACATAATCAAATATATTCCAATAAGGGGTAATGAGCATTTAAATGCCACAAAAGTGTGCGGATGACCATAATTAGAGCAAAGCAAGAAAAAATGAAAGACAAATGCAATAAAGCTAATGACTATGTTGTTGGTGCATATTGTGTCAATAAAATTAAGCTGCTCTAACAAGGAGATAGGTTGTGTGCCTCTCTGCTGTGCGATGGCACTGACCTGAGGATAAGCATAACCTAGATATTCTAGAATTCTGTTGTTTGCCGCCTCTCTGCTATGCGATGGCACTGACCTGAGGACAGGCTTCTCTTTGAAAGCTCTAAGAATAGTCTCTTCTTGTAATAATGCCCGTAGACCGCTCAAAACCTCTGAGGAATGTTGATTACCATATAAGTGTGGGATCCACAAATGTTAGCTGAAATAATTAAACCTAATCAGTCACGGTCTGCGTCAAAAGTCTGTGTATGGATTTAAGTGGACAAACATACTGACAATCTTAGTGGCTACATTCTCAAGAGTTCAAATCAATGTGAAATTCTAGAGTTTCAGTATGATTTCCTTATGTTGCTAACGACTCTGGATGAACACCGAAAATTTAAGCATCAAAGAGCTTTAATAACAAGTCCCAAAATGATTTGATATTCCTGTATGATTCCAAAATTGAGTTGGTCCAGATATGATCAATCTAAGTTAAAGCTGTCTACTCCTAATCAAATCCCTTAGATTTCCATCTTAGGGTTTCATCTCTCACAAAAAGTCCAAAACTAAACTTTAGTTATGTAGTTAGTTTAAGTTCCTATGTTTATCTTTTAATTTGTGTGTCTGTCGGACTACATCAGGGAAGTTAGAAGGGAATTAACTTACCTAAAAAGGGTCATGTCTGAGATGGCCACATGGTTTTCAAAATCTAAAAGGTCGCGTCTGAAGCGACTGAATTGGTTAAGAGCTTACAATGTTATTATCAAAAGTGAAAAGGGTCTTAATAGTAAATGTTTAAAATGATTGTAAACTCACAAAGTGTGACCCATTCGCACTAGTGGATCATGGTTATCGACCAACTATCCGAATGGCTTCCAATCGGCCGAATGGACATAAAATGATCCATTCGACCGAATAGAAGGGGGAGAATAAAACAGTAGACCGACTGAGGCTCAGTCGGTCAACTAAAGGGGCGAATGAAGGAGACCGAATGAGTCAGTCGACCGACTGAGACTCAGTCGGCCGACTGAATGCGATTGACTAGGCCAATCGTACGACTGAAACTCAGTCGCCCGATTGAACTGAGCGAATGAGGCCAGTCGGCCGAATGAACCTAGGTTTAGTACTTGGGTCTCAGTCGATCGCATCTCACTCATCACTCCCAAAAACACCCCGAATCGTGTTCTTTACCGTTACCCTGTCAAAATTTCCACAGATTCTCATATACATTGGTTAAGATTCTTACATTCGAGTGACGTTTTACAGGTACACTACTCCTTGAATCCTACCAAAATCAGTACATTACCGACCTACAATAGCGACCCGGGATTGAATCAAGAACCAAACTGTGAAATGACCTAATCACCTATGTAAATGAAGCAAAATGTTAAAATTGAGTTTAATAGGTTATTAGTGACAAGTAGACGAGGCTAATGGACCATTAAACACTGTTAAAAGACTTAGATTGGTCAAGATTCGACCGACAGGCGATCAAACAGTGGGGCAAGCGACTGGTCGTTCGAATGAACTCCAATCGCACGATTGAACCTTGCGATTGGATCATTCGACCGACTGAACCACCCGAATGAGTCCAGTCGGCAGATTGAACTCAATCGCATGTCTCAATCAGCCGATTGAACTCAATCACATGCCTCAATCAGCCGATTGAACTCAATCGCATGTCTCAATCAGCCGATTGAACTCAATCGCATGACTCAAACAGGCGACTGACTTCAGTCACATGATTCATTCGCACGAATGAATCAAAAATGAATTTCAACTTTACACTTAGAACAGAAGTTTTCATGCCTTATATTCTAATGGTTCTAAGTCTTGTGTGTTTTACACGAAAAATGACTGACCGATGGTCTCTTAATCCAAAGCACAACATTTGTGCCCATTTGGACCACACGACAAGAACGGGGCCAAGTTCTCCGATATTATAGCCTTCCTCAAACGTTCACGGATACATAAGGCTATATCTACACCCTGCACACCTTACAAATCACTACACCAGGCATTCTGGGAGAATGCCTCAGTGCATCGTTCTCGTGAGCATACAGCACCAGAAGCACCATTTTGGGTCAAGCTATCGACATCACCGCCACGGACATCCAAAGAATCCTTGAGTTTGGGGATGACTCTACTCCCCCACTAAGTTACATCCATTGACTGTGAGAGGGTGTTTTCTCCGAATCAAGTATGCGGGGGACATTAACTCGGGGGTGCTAAATAAGAGCAACCTGTGCCCACAATACAAATATTTGGCACATGTGATTCTTAAGTGCATCACTTCGAGAAGGGGTGGCTTCGATGACCTATCAGATCAGATACAGAATGCCTTCGTGGCTCTAGTGCTGACCACCCTTTCAGCTTCTCTAATATGATCTTTGCTTATTTGATAGAGAACATTGAAACAAAAGGGAAAGAAGGTTTTTGTATGTATCCATGATTTCTTCAGATGATATTCAATGAGAAGCTGCCTCAGCTCCCCAAGGAAAGTCACGATGCTGTGACGTTGGAACTTATGGATGACACTACGTTGGGTAGGATGGTGGTATATCGGGGCAAGCAAGTTAAGCCCCAGGAAAAGAGGCTGATTGCCCACTTAGTAGATGAAAGGTATGTGGCACCGGGGAGACGCCAATGGCGTCACGAGGACAGTGACTCTAACGTGGAGCCAATTGTCCTCCCTACTGATGATTCAGAGGAGGATGACAGTGAGGATGATGATATTCCATCCAGAGGCACTGTGTCTGACTCTGTTCCCTCTGTGTCTGTCTCACCTGCTGAGGTAACTGAATCAGCAGGATTTCATCAAGATTTTGTTCTTAACGAGGAGGATGAGGATGCATCTGACGAGGAGCCACTGACCGAACTGTCGGAAGGAAAGTGGTTCCCACAGAACATGGGTTGAGGGTTGTTGGTGAACAACCGAGAGGCTCGGAGATACCGAAACTGATCCAACTTATGCTCTGGGGTCCTCAGGCGGGATTGAAGGGGGAGCATCCACCTCGAAGGGAACGAGGAGAAAAGGGATGGCTCAACCCCATGGCCAGAAAAAGAAGAAGAAGCGTAAGGTAACCTTCATCACTACCACATCCCCCATACCTTCCACCACTACCACTTCTGCAGACACACCTTCACCACCATACCCTCCCCCCACGCGACAACAGACACCACCATACTGACCACCACAAGCCAGACCCCAGCCACCACTAAATCATTCACCCCACACACCACCACTATCATCCAGACCTGACCCGATATTCACCACCTCCACCACCACCACTAGCCACCAAACCGAGCCCTCAGCCTACCCCACACCACCTATAGATCTCCTCTACCTCCAATCGGGGTAGAGGAACAGCTGTCAGCTTTAAATAGAATGGTGTTGCGATTGCTGGCGGGTGATGAGGAAAAGACCACTCAGATCCGACAGCTTACCGACCTGACTGCTGCACAATCGTAGAAAATTGCAGAGCAGGATCGAGTTATTGAGGAGCAGGCCCAGAAATTGGCTGCTCAGAACACACAGTTGACCAACTCCGAGCGCAAAGTGTCGCAGCAGGTAAGCAGATAGAGGAGTTGGAAAAAGCTAAGAGGACCATTCTGCTAAAATTGAAAGGATCAAAGGAGGAACCTCTAAAGATAAGGATGGAGACAGAGATAATGAAGATATGATGATGATGATGATGACAGTGATTCTGATGACGAGAAAACTGAAGAGTGGTGTGCAGACGAAGACACTGAAGAAGGAGAAGCAGCTGAAATCGTCTCAGCTCCCGGGCAAGAGAAGAGAACAAAGAACAGACAAGATCAGTCAGCTTCTGCTTCTGTACCTTCACAAGAAGAGTCTAGCATTCAGGATAAAAGTAAATAGTGGATGTTTTATGTATTTAATTACTTTTGTATTCTGTATTGAAAAACCATGTACTAAATGTTTATATTAAGTTAATGCATTTTGTTTGATATATTACTAATGATTTGAGTGTGAAATGTGTAAATCAAACAGATCCAAAGTACCATAGAGATTAGTTTGATATTGCCCCCTTCAACAGGTCAAGTCTCAACTCACAATGATTCTTGATCTGCAAGGGATTGTCAGAAGGTCAGTGAGTTACCCCTGAAGAAGGTGAAATAATTCATGACGTATCTAACGAGCAACTGGCAGAGATGTTCAGACTCAATCCTGATGATATTGTCAAGGATGCTCCAACAGCTGATTCAACAGTGATGACGAACTACATGACGTTGATGAAGTTAAGGTTGAAGATATTGCTGCTGAAGAGTACCCTCAGTACGCTGACAACGAGGGTAATGTGGTCCCCAATCTGGGTGAGTCCCTAGTCAGTGATATGTTTGAGGTACTAGACAAGATGGAGCAGGAAGTAGGAAAGACTGAAGGAACAGCCCAGCCTCAAACGATGACGTATACATTCGAAAGGCTGAGTGGGCTGAATGTTTTAAAGAAGTCAGAGCCCAACGTGCTACACCGAAGAAGGATGCCTACACCAAGTTCTACAGCGTCAAGAAACATAATACGGTGTCAGGCAGGATTATAGCATGGGCATATTTTGATGATCTTAACGTTTATGCCGTTAAGAGGGAAAAGGGCATAGAGTACTTTAGATTTCCACATGATCTAAAGACTCTACCAGGATTTGAGCTCAACCAGCTGGCCAAATTGAAGCTGTTGTATGCTGACCCGAGAAAAATGTCAGGCTGGTTTGAGGCTGCCCTCAAGAAAGAGTACCACACCAGGTGGATTGACTTCAGACCTCAACAACCTACAAGGTATATTAGAAGGTCTGAGATGGATGCCATTACTGGAAAACCTAAGATTGTGTTAAAGTGGAGTCCTCCTCGCACTATGTCGAGAATCCCTCTCAGGGAAATGCCACAGGACTTCACTCCACACTTCAAATGGTGGTACTATGATTGGAGAACTGCTGAAGCTGTCATAGTTCTGAACAAAGGGGATCAATGGATACTGTCAGGGTATTCGACCCAATGTGGCTAACCAATTGTCTGCTAATGATGTCTATACATTATACAAGTGGCCATTGTTCTATGACACACAAGACATTGTACAAGCCCTCCAGTTCCAAAATGTTATACGATTGCTTCGCGTTTGATATTCACGCGGGAGTCACACAAGAGGACAAGTACAAGAAATATGAGAAGGTAATGAAGAAAACAAGACATTAGAGAGATCTAGGTCCAAGGGGGAGTTTGTTGATACATGTATGTCCCTAGATCGTGATATGTAATGTAATAGATCTGTTGTTGGTATGATTAATGAACTATATGATAGTCTGTTGGTTATAATGTTTAATAGTTCATTAATGAGTCGCGAATGAATTGATTGGGTTTATGATTACTTGAATGATTACATATAATATTATTAATTAACAAAAACATTCAAACTTAACTTAATGAAGTTCCATGCGAATGGCTCATGCGAATGAACCATACACATGAAGAACTTCACACGATTGACTCAGTCGCACGACTGAAACAGGAGACTGGATCAGTCGTATGACTGTAACATGAGATTGGCTCAGTCGCACGACTGAACACTCAGTCACACGAATGAACCACCGCATGGTTCAATCGCACGACTGAACCAAAATAATGGTTCAGTCGCACGATTGAATAGTGCCAACCTATAAGTACAACTCAATTCGTGAAAAACAGGGAGATTCGATCAAGTACGATTCAAGTCGAACCCTAGCCGTCCAGAAACCTTCCAAATCGTTCTCCAAGTTCATAGAACACATTAGATCGATTCTTTATCAATTTCTAACGTTAGTTTCAATCCTTGATTGATTCTTCGTGTGTTCTCACTGATTGGATCGCCAATCAAATAGGATTCCGCACTATTTGATCTGGTATACGCGTGATCTCTAGGTATTTCAGTCGAATACCAGGTCCTAACAGAAGCACTGAATGATGAGGCATGGGTTAGTGCCATGCAAGAGGAACTTCTTCAATTTAAGAAGTTAGGTGTCTGGACACTGGTAGATAGACCTAAAGGTGCTAAGGTCATTGGCACCAAATGGGTCTTGAAATGCAAGAAGGATGACCAAGGTGTCATTATCAGGAACAAAGCTCGACTGGTAGTTCAGGGATTTCAACAAGTCGAGGCGATTGATTATAATGAAGTGTTTGCACCCGTGGCAAAGATGGAAGCCATCCGCATCTTCCTTGCCTATGCATCGTATATGAAGATTAAAGTCTATCAATTCGATGTGAAGAGTGCATTTCTTCATGGTGAAATTCGAGAGATAGTTCCGAGGGATTTGAAGACCCTTATCATCAGAACAGAGTTTACAAATTTGACAAGGCCTTATACGGGCTTCATCAAGCTCCAAGGGCCTCGTATGAAAAACTCTCGACTCATCTTGTGAAACACGGCTTTCGTAGGGGAGTCATTGACTGCACACTGTTTATCAAACAAAAGGATGGAGACTTACTGCTAGTACAGATCTATGTCGATGACATAATCGTCGGTTCAAAGAATGAAGAGTTATGCAAAGAATTTGAAGCAGTAATGAAGGCGCAGTTTGAGATGAGTGCCATGGGGGAAATGAAATTCTTTCTCGGGTTATAGGTGGATCAGAAACCCAAAGGTATTGGATCTCTCATGTACCTTACTGCCTCTAGACCTTGCTAGAAACCATGATATAACACCTGATGAAAATGGAGATCTGGTAGATGCAACAATGTACCAAGGAATGATTGGATCTCTCATGTACCTTACTGCCTCTAGACCTGATATCATGTATGCTATATGTCTATGTTCTAGATATCAAGCTAAGCCAAAGGTTAACCATCTGATCGGGGTCAAGAGGATATTTCGTTATCTGAAGGGCACACCCACACTTGGGTTGTGGTATCCTCTTGATAATGACTTTGAGCTCACGGCGTATAGTGACTCGGATTACGGGGGCTGCAAGATGAATTACAAGTTTACATCAGCAGGGTGTCAATTCTTTGGGAGGAGATTAGTGAGCTGGCAGTGTAAGAAGCAGACCTCGGTTGCGCTGCCAACCTGTGAAGCCGAATACGTTGCAGCTGCAAGTTGCTGTTCTCAAATCATTTGGATTTAACAGCAAATGCGGGACTACGGTTTAAATTTCTCTTCTACTCCTATTTTTGTAGATACTGCTACAATTGCAATAACTAAAAATCCAGTACGACATCCTAAGACCAAACACATCGGTATAAAATATCATTTTATACGGGACTGTTTTGAAAAGAATTTAATCGATGTGGTAAAAATAAATACGGATTTTCAACGCGCTGACCTCTATACAAAAGCTTTTGACAAACCACGTTTTCTATATCTGTTAGAGGTCACCGACGTTAAAAAGAAAAGTGATGTTATTCCTGATGATGATCATGTGTCGTCCGATACAGTTTAGTCTATTTTCTATTTTTTTATTTTCTTTATTTATTCTGTTTTGTTTTAAATTAAATTCATGTTATTTAGCTGTCTATTAAAATCCTAAAATATGTAAATCAGTTATGATTTTAGAATTTTAGGGGGAGAATAGGCCAACCAGTAACATTATATAAAAAAATAAAAAAAAGGAGGAGAGGTTAGCTGACAGAAGGTAGATCGTATCTGTGATACCGATTCAAATACTTTGGAAAATGATAGTACACAGGAACAAATCAAGAGGGACTTTAATATTTAATTTAGAAAAGATGCAAAATTCAAAGTCTAAGTCTGTGTAGTCTGAGCAATATAAAAGGAAATATGATAGAAAAACTGGTATCTACTAAGGTAACACAATGAAAGTAGACCTAGAGGTTGCTAGACCACAGATGATATGTCGGTAGATTCAACACAATAGATGATTAGACCTGACTCGTGATCTCAAGATCAAATTAAGTTGTTCAACTGACTGTGGGCTCCCATCCTATCACTGGTTAACACAATCAACAATATTCCAATAAGGGGTAACGAGCATGTAAACGCTACAAATGTGTGTGGATGACCATAAATAGAGAAAAGCATGAAAAAATAAAAGGGAAATGCTATCAAGCTAATAACTTACGTTTTTGGTGCATTATGTGCTAAATAAATTAACGATGCTCTAACAAGAAGATAGGTTGTGTGCCTCTCTGCTGTGCGATGGCACTGACCTGAGGATAAGCATAATCTAGATATTCTTGAATTCATTGTTGTTTGCCGTCTCTCTGCTGTGCGATGGCACTGACCTGAGGATTGGCTTCTCTTTGAAAGCTCTAAGAATAGTCTCTTCTTGTCAAAATGCCCGTAGACCGCTCAAAAGCTCCTAAGGAATGTTGATTATCATATAAGCGTGGGATCCACAAATGTTGGTTGATAAAATAAACCTTAAACTATCACCAATCTGTGTCAAAAGTCTGTGTATGGATTTAAGAGGACAATATACTGACAATCATCATGGATACAAATTCTTGAAAGTCCAAATCAATGTGGTAATCTAATAGTACCAATATGATTTCCTAAATTTGCTAACGACTCTGGATGAAAAAAAAGAGAAGTGAGCATCAAATGGTTTTGATAACAAGTCCCAAATGATTTGACTTGCCTGTATGATTCCAAAATTGATTGGGTCCAGGCATGGTCAAACTAAATAGAAGCTGCCTATTCCTGAAACGAATCTAGTAGATTTCTTTCTTAGGATTTACCTCTCACAAAAAGTTAAAAACAAGTTTAATTTTTGTACTTTAGTTTAATTTTCTATTTATTTAGTCGATTCAGTTTATTTGTTGTCGGACTACATCATGGAATTTAGTAAGGGATTAATTCACCTAAAAGGGTCATGTCTGAGATGACCACATGTGTTTTCAAAAGATAAATGAGTCACGTCTGAGGTGACAAAGTGTTTAAAATGATCACTTCTAAGATGATCAAATGTGTATAATGTTGATTCTAAAGCTTAAAAAGGGGTTTAAATGGCAAATGGTAAGAAATGCAGAAAATTTCATAAGTATGACCCATTCGCACGAATGGACCATGAGTATGGACTTATCATGCGAATGGGAGCTATTCGTACCAATGGACCATGAGTATGGACCATTCAACCAAATGAGCCATACAAATGACCCAGTCGAATGTTTAAGAGGGAACGAATGAGTAAGTCGCATGACTGTACTGAAGGGTTTGTTAAGAACATAAAACGTAGTTTAACCATTTAAACTTTCAGAAAACGCAGCGGATAATATTAGTTTTGTATGTTTTTCAAAGCTGAAAAACGTTCTTTTAAATAGCCATTAAGCATATGAAACAAACCCATAATCAAAGGATCATATTATGTGAATAGACAAGCAATGAGAGAACAACAAACAACACAAAATGACAACCACAAAAGGCTGCCAAGATACTTCTCCAACAGCTGAAGATTCGACAGAAAATGGAGATGTTTGATGCTGAAAAATGACCGAGACTTCAAGATTAGAGATCCTCAAGCTTGTATACCCCAAGCCTTAGAAGTAAACACCACTCTTGCTAGGGAGAGCACACCCAAGAACACACAAAAACCGAAATTTTCTTTTGTTATTTCAGCTGTTTGCGAGATGTTTCTTGAGAGAGATTGAAAGGTTGTGTGTGTGTGTTGCATATGAGAGATGGATCAGATTTTCAAGAGTGTAAGACATATTGAGTGTGTCTTTGGTTTTCAAAGAAAGAGGGCCAATCATGTCATCCATGGGCGGCCGAAATTTTTAAGATTAAAAGAGGTTTTCCCTCTTTAATCTAACACACAAACACACTTAAAAAAAAACTTTTGTCATACATTAAATAAGTCATCTACTAGACATATTTAAAAGTGACATGTCTTCTCTAATCAAACAATTTATTAAAGTATACTCTCATGTTATTTATGTTATTTAACCCTTTAAATAACAAATTAACAATAAACCCATCAACAAATTATCCTCATAATTTGTTCTATATCATATGCAACTTATTTAGAAAACCCATTTTCTAAATTGGTGTAAATATTTAATTGTATGATCATATCATCAATTAAATATCAATTGGTGTTTGCTAAGCTTGTTATTGGGTATAACCCGACTTGGATCATAACGTACTAACCGCATCAATATCTATTCGTCTTGGGCACATAGAATCCATCAATCTCCCACTTGCCCAAGATTCATAGAAGATTGATGCAAGCAGTAAATACCGCCTAACAACGGTTTACTACCCTTAATACGCATGACTTGTAGCCATTCAATAACATCATCCCTTTCAAGTACCCTTCTTGAAAAGATTTAGGTGAATCGATCATCTATCCTTTTGTTACAGATGTCATGTTAAATCCAAGGACACAGAATGATCATTCCTTGTTGATTTAACTTAATCAGGCCTTAGACATCTAACTCTCAACGAATAAGAGGAACAAATTCCATCTTGACTACATACGTTTCTCATAAACACCTCGTGTCATGCCTGAACATACCTTTATGCACTGTCCACTATATCAGGACAGTGAAGAATAAGCTCAAGGTATAACATTTGGTGAATATCAAAACCCAATATGTATCTCAGGTCTAAGGATACCAAATGATATTCGCCTTTACTCAAATTTATTTATGATCAATCAAAAGATTCCATGTAGTGAAATTTGAGATGCGGGTTAGTCCAATATTTGTATCCCACAAATATCTATGAACCTTGGTGGCAACCCATTGCCCTATATTCATCCTTATGAATATCAACCAATCCAAGTTCATAATAATCTTACTTTCATACTTGTTCCCACAAGTATGAACGACTACGGACATTTAGAGTAATCATTTTACTCATGGATTAAACATGCTAAATTGGAACATTGATTGAAACATTATAACCAAATAAATTTATTCAAATAATAATGAGTTCCATATATCCAAATACAAAATTCACAGATCAAGTCCAATCACTAGAATATCGAAGTCCCATGGCACAAGTATGACCTTCATGCTTTGCCTTTTCAAGGAGCTTCGTGAGAGGATCCGCAATGTTTTGATCCGTGTGAATTTGCGAATACATATCTTTCCTTTTTCAACTTCATCTCGTATGTAGTTGAATCTCCGCTCAATATGCCTAGTATTTTGATGAGCACGGGGTTCCTTGATTTGAGCTATCGCACCCTCGTTATCACAAAAGATCTCTAGGGGATCCTGAATGGAAGGGACAACCCCCAGATCGGCAATGAATTTCTTTAACCATGCAGCTTCTTGAGCTGCCAATGAGGCGGCGACGTATTCTGATTCTGTAGTTGATAGAGCCACCACATCCTGTTTGGAGCTTTTCCAAGAGACTGCTCCTCCATTCAGAATGAAAATATATCCCGATTGCGACCGAGAATCATCACGATCGGTTTGGAAACTCGCATCCATGTAACCTTTACAACGAGTTCCTCATCACCAGATCCATAGATTAAGAACATGTCTCTTGTCCTCCTTAGGTACTTAAGTATGTTCTTAACAGCCATCCAATGACTGCTTCCAGGATTTTGCTGGTAACGGCTTGTCATGCTTAAGGCGCATGACACGTCTGGTCGAGTGCATATCATCGCATACATGATGGATCCTATAGCAGATGCATATGGGATTGCCTTCATTTTATCTTGCTCATCCTTTGAGCTAGGACATTGAGTCGTACTCAATATTGTTCCTCTTTGAATAGGTACGGTACCTTTCTTAGAGTTTTCCATCTTGAACCTTTTCAAGATCTTATCAATGTACGCACTTTGATTCAAACCAATCAACCGCCTTGATCTATCCCTATAGATCTTTATTCCCAGAATATAGGCGGCTTCACCAAGATCCTTAATGGAAAAACAACTTCCAAGCCAGGTTTTTACACCTTCCAAGGTTGGAATGTCATTTCCAAATAGTAGTATGTCATCAACATACAATACTAGGAAAGTTATTGTGCTCCCACTAGCCTTCTTATACACACAAGCCTCATCAGCATTTTTGATGAAGCCAAATTTCTTTACTTCCTCATCAAAATGGTGATTCCAGCTTCTCGATGCTTGTTTCAATCCACAGATTGATTTCTTTAGCTTGCATACTTTATTAGGATGTTTTGGATCGACAAAACCTTCAGGCTGAACCATATAGACATCTTCCTCAAGATATCCATTTAGGAAAGCGGTTTTGACATCCATTTGCCAAATCTCATAATCATAATGAGCAGCTATGGCAAACAATATTCTTATAGACTTTAGCATCGCAACAGGTGAGAAGGTTTCATCATAATCAACCCCTTGAGTTTGAGTGAAACCTTTTGCTACAAGTCTAGCTTTATAAGTATCCAAGTTTCCATGCATATCGGTTTTCTTCTTGAAAACCCATTTGCTTCCAATTACTTTTGAGTTAGGAGGTGAAACAACCAAGTCCCATACTTGATTGTCATGCATGGATTGCATTTCAACGCTCATGGCCTCGAGCCATTTGTCACAATCCGAATTGGACACTGCATCATGATATGTGGTTGGTTCATCTGAATCTACCACATAGCATCCATCCATGAAAAATCCGTATCTTTCAGGTGGATTACTAGTTCTACCACTTCTGCGAACGTTTTGTGTGTATTGATCAACCATTTGATCATCTTCAACATCCTCATGTTGAGTGCTAGTTTCAACCAAACGTGCATCGGGTTGTGGTTCTTGATCCTCCTCAAGATCCACTGTTCTACTGCTAGTTCCTTCCATAAGGAATTTTGCTTCTAAGAACTCACCGTTTCTGGCAACAAACACCTTTTGTTCCAGTGGGTCATAGAAATAATATCCCATAGAATCTCTAGGATATCCAACAAAGATGCACTTGGTGGATCTGACTTCTAACTTGTTTGGGGTGGGAGTCTTAACATAAGCCTCACAACCCCAGACCCTTAAGTATGATAGAGATGGAACCCTTCCATGCCATATCTCAAAAGGTGTCCTTTCCACCTTTTTGGTTGGGGCCATATTTAGAATACGGGCCACGGAGAGCAGAGCGAAACCCCAAAAGGATAGAGGTAATGTGCTTCTAGCCATCATAGATCGAACCATATCCAGTAAGGTTCGATTCCTCCTCTCAGACACACCATTATGTTGTGGTGTTCCAGGTGGAGTGAGTTGTGAGACAATCCCACAACTCCTAAGATGATCTTGAAAAGCATCACTCAGGTATTCACCTCCTCTATCGGTACGGAGAACTTTAATTGACTTGTTAAGTTGATTTTCTACTTCATTCTTGAAGATTTTGAAAATTTCAAAAGCTTCATCTTTGTGCCTTAATAAGTACACATACCCATAGCGACTATAATCGTCGGTAAAGGTAATGAAGTATCTTTCACCATTCCTAGTCATTGGCTTAAAAGGACCACATACATCCGAATGTATGATTCCTAATAAATCTTTTGCCCTTTCATTAGTTCCACTAAAGGGTGCCTTAGTCATCTTTCCTTGTAAACAAGATTCACATACATCAAATGAATTATATTCATTTGTTTTTAAAAGACCATTCTTTTGAAGTGTTTGTATACGTTTCTTGTTTATATGACCAAGACGACAATGCCAAAGATAGGTATCACTCAAGTCCAACTTGAGTTTCTTGGTGTTAGTTTGGTACAATGAACTATTTAGAGTATTTTCATGAGCCAATTCATAAATACCATTAATGGGAATGGCTTAAAATAGAACATACCATTTAAAGAAACAAGAATTTCATTTTCAATAAAAGATAATACATATCCAATTGTTTTAACAGGGCTACAGAGATAATATTCCTAGTCAAACTAGGAGCATACAAAACATTGTTCAAAATCACTTCCAAACCATTTGGAAGCTTCAAGATGTAGTCACCACGGGCTTCAACTTGAACTTTAGCCCCATTGCCCATGTAGAGGCTTGCGTCCCCTTTCTTGAAGTCACTACTTCTTTTGAACCCCTGCAACAAATTGCAAATGTGAGTTCCACATCCGGTATCTAATACCCATGTGTTAGAGGATATCATGTTTAAATCAATATGGATCATGTATATTGTACCTGAGGTCTGCCCGGCATCCCTCTTTGCTTTCAACTCTTGGAGATGGACAGGACAATTCCTTGCCCAATGTCCAATCTCCCCACACTTGAAGCATGGGTCGTTGGTAGCAACCTTTTGCTTTTTCTCTTGTGGTTTGGGTGGCACCCTTGCCACCCCTTTCCCTTTTCCCCAAGCGGGTCCCTTGCCCTGGGAACTTTTGCCTTGGGTGCGGGACGAGGCCTTTTATTGTTCCCACCTTCATTGATGGTGAGAACGGGTAAAACCCTTTTACCCATGGCCGCCTCGGCAGTTTTGAGCATTGAGTGAAGCTCACCAATGCTTTTGTCCCAAGCATTCATGTTGTAGTTCATCACGAATGTCTCGAACCTTTTGGTAAGGCCATTGAGGATTAAATCCGTGGCCAATTCCTTCGAGACGGGACAATTAAGCCTCTCGAGGCGGTCAATGTGACTTTTCATCTTAAGTACATAAGATGAAACAGATTGGTTGTCGTCCATACGACATGCATGGAGTGCTCGAACCGTTTCGAAGCGCTCAACCCTTGCTTGCTGTTGGAACGTTTCCTTCAGCTGGGTTATCATGTCGTAAGTTCCGTGGTGTTCATACTCCTTTTGGAGATCCGGAGTCATGCTCGCAAGCATGAGACAAGACACTTGGACGGAGTCCTCAGTGTACTTCAGCCAATCGTTGTAGGCCTCCTCATCATCCTCACTAGGTTGATCGGGGATAGGGTCGTCTAAAACATACGATCTTCTCTCTTGCTTGAGAACGATTCTCAAGTTTCGATACCAATCGATAAATTTTTTATGATTTAGACGTTCCTTTTGGAGGATCGCTCGTAGAGATTGGTTGGACGCGGATGAGTTATCGGAATTATCATTATGTGAGGCCATCTACAAAATTTAACAAAGTTTTATTTTAGTATTTTCGATATAGCCAATTTTAATAATTAATGCCTTTTAAGGCCATTTTTATATTAAAATCTAGAACCCAACATTACATTTAAATTGTGGTTAGGTGACCTTTATACCACGATTTAAATTAATAAGGTGGTCAACGATTGACGATTGCAACCATTTGCAACTTCTAGATGTATGGGATCGACCTTTAAACATCATATGTAAAGTCGGCATGTTAATCCCATCAACCCATTTGGAAACCATGTTTAGGTGATCCATTTAACATGGTTTGCAAATCAAGTTACCCTACTTGCACACACGTGTGAGTTTACCCACATAAGTGGTTAGGTGACCTTTATCCCACCAATGTGGTATCCCCACCTTAAATCATAAGTTCCCTCTAAATGGTTAGGTGACCTTTATCCCATTAAGAGTTCCAAATGATTCAAGTGTTGTGCAAAAGGATGGTGTTCAACTTGTTGGTCAAAAGTTTAGAGATTCATAATATTGTTTAGAAAACTCTATGTACTTGTATTTGCATGCTTTCAAATACAAGGTACCCTATAGTCCTTTGATTAAAACCTATTTTAATCTTTAAAATCATTAAATCATTTTAATAACCTTTTATTAACTTTTAAGAACCATCAATTTTCAGCTTGTTAAGTTTGTTAATGAGTTTATAATGAATGTCAAAATTAACCACACAAACAAATAACAAACATCCAAACAAGTCATAAGCAACCATATGAGCATATGTGCATAACCATAGCATCTAAGTGGTCCACACTTGTTTGCCATCACAAGTGTGGTCCATAGGTCATTCCTAAGGTTCACAAACAAAGTAAATGGAAAACTTCCAAAAGCCTTCCACTTGAAACCGCATCCAAAAGCTCCATGTTTCTTTCATGACCTTCCTTTGTGCTTCCAATGTGTATGTCTTCATATTACAAGATATGAAGTCCTAATACAAGATATCTAGTAAAATGAAAAATACCTAATCTATTTATTACAACCCAATAATAAATAAATTACATTTGAAACAAAGCACAAACAACAAATAATACAACCCAATTGAATGAATGAATACAACCATCACAAACATCCAAACATCCACAAGGTCAATGGCTAGGTTATGCACTAAGACAAGCATCTTGCAAATCATCCAAAATTAATGAAAACCCCTCGTAAAACCACGAAATTTCAGCCAACATAAACTGAAATTTCGGGTTTTATTTTGTCCAAACAAAACAGAAAACAAACATGTAAATCTTTCAAGATCTAATCACAAGCATGTGTGATATGACTTTGAAAGTTGGGGAATCATTCAAACAAATCATAGCAGCCCAAAACCAGCCTATAACAAGTCTATAATCATCCTTAAAACCAATTTTAAAGGACAAAACAAGCAAGTCATCCACATAATCGGCTCTAATACCATTGAAGGGTTTGTTAAGAACATAAAACGTAGTTTAACCATTTAAACTTTCAGAAAACACAGCGGATAATATTAGTTTTGTATGTTTTTCAAAGCTGAAAAACGTTCTTTTAAATAGCCATTAAGCATATGAAACAAACCCATAATCCAAGGATCATATTATGTGAATAGACAAGCAATGAGAGAACAACAAACAACACAAAATGACAACCACAAAAGGCTGCCAAGATACCTTCTCCAACAGCTGAAGATTCGACAGAAAATGGAGATGTTTGATGCTGAAAATGACCGAGACTTCAAGATTAGAGATCCTCAAGCTTGTATACCCCAAGCCTTAGAAGTAAACACCACTCTTGCTAGGGAGAGCACACCCAAGAACACAAAAACCGAAATTTTCTCTTGTTATTTCAGCTGTTTGCGAGATGTTTCTTGAGAGAGATTGAAAGGTTGTGTGGTGTGTTGCATATGAGAGATGGATCAGATTTTCAAGAGTGTAAGACATATTGAGTGTGTCTTTGGTTTTCAAAGAAAGAGGGCCAATCATGTCATCCATGGGCGGCCGAAATTTTTAAGATTAAAAGAGGTTTTCCCTCTTTAATCTAACACACAAACACACTTAAAAAAAAACTTTTGTCATACATTAAATAAGTCATCTACTAGACATATTAAAAGTGACATGTCTTCTCTAATCAAACAATTTAATTAAAGTATACTCTCATGTTATTTATGTTATTTAACCCTTTAAATAACAAATTAACAATAAACCCATCAACAAATTATCCTCATAATTTGTTCTATATCATATGCACTTATTTAGAAAACCCATTTTCTAAATTGGTGTAAATATTTAATTGTATGATCATATCATCAATTAAATATCAATTGGTGTTTGCTAAGCTTGTTATTGGGTATAACCCGACTTGGATCATAACGTACTAACCGCATCAATATCCTATTCGTCTTGGGCACATAGAATCCATCATGTACTCCAGTCGGACGACTAAAAGGGGCCAACTGAACCAATCGCATGACTGAGGCCAATTTGCCCGAATGAAATGTGCGTATTAGCCCAGTCTTACGATTGAATTTAGGTTAAGTATAAATAGAGGGAGAATCGGTCGCAGAGACTCACCACTCCAAAATTTGCCCTAATTCGCACGACTAACGTTACTCTGCCCAGATTTTGTTTGATCACCATAAACTCTGATTCTCGCTTACTGACCATTTGTATTGATTTTACAGGTAATTTGCGGTGCAGAACCATTTTTATATCACTCAAATTGATACATAATCTGGACAATCGGACTCCTTAGAAAAACTGTAACATTTGTGTTCAAATAACCTAACTAAACGACGTAAACAGATGAAATTAAAGATGTTAGGTGTTAAACTAATGGATTGCGAGTCTAATGAACCAGAGCATGAAGTCTAAAATTCAAAATTGGTGAAAAATTGAATTAAATTGAACAGTTAGAACAACATGCGAATGGACAAGTTGATGACTTCAGTCGCATGACTGATGTGTGTGACTAGCTAAACCGCACGACTGAACCATGCGTATGACTTCAGTCGCACGACTGGTGTAACCGCATGGGTTTACATACGCATGAGTCTAGTAGCACACTCCGTCGTACGTATGGGTTAATTCGCACGACTGGAGTTCAGTCGCACTGCTAATTCGCACGACTTGATCTCAGTCGCACAACCTCATTCGCATGACAGAAAAAATTTTTTTTCAAGTCCAAGTGATTCAGGACATTCTTAGCCATTGGATACTAATGTTTACTTTCATTATGTAACAGATGACGAGTCGATGGACCATGAGTACGAAGCACAACATATGTGCTCATCTAGATCTGACATCTAGAAATGCTATAGACTTTTCTGGCATTATCACCTTTCTATGGAGATCGAGAATTGCACATGCTATATCTGCTCCATGTACTCCATATCGTTCTATACAGCAGGCCTTCTGGGAAGGTGCAGTAGTTGACGATCTTCTGAGCCTCACTGTATTAGGAGTACTATCTTTGGAGAGTCGATTGAGATCACAGAGGAAGATCTCAGGATTGTGCTGCAGTTGGGGGAAGATGCTGACTGTCCTACTAGACTACACCCCCTTACTGTCAGAGGATGTTTTCTTCGAGCTAAGTACTCTAGGGACATCAATGCAGGGGTGCTCAATAAGAGCAACCTGTGTCCCCAGTTCAAGTACCTTGCTCACGTACTGCTGAAGTGCATAGCGTCCATGAAGGGAGGATTTGATGAGTTGTCAGATCAGATCCAGAACGCCTATGTAGCGTTGGTGCTGAACAATCCATTCAGCTTCTCCAGGATGATTTTCACATACTTAGTGGAGAACATTGAGGGGAAAGGGAAGGAGGGCTTTTGCATGTACCCCCGATTCATGCAGATGATTATAGACCAGAAGCTCCCTTCCCTGCTGAAGGAGAAGGAAGATGCAGTAGTGCTTGAGGTGATGGATGATACCACCTTAGGCCGGATGAAGGTGTACAAGAGGAAGCAGGTGAAACCCTCTGCAGGAGACTGTTCGGGCATCTGGCCCGTGAGGACTACGTGGTGCCAGGTCGGAGGAAGTGGCGCCATGATGATAGTGATTCTGATGTTGAGCATATGCTCTACCTTCGATGACTCTGATGATGATGATAGCGGGGATGCTGGAGATACCATGCCCATTCCACCGAGGGGCACAACGACTGATAGTACACCTCCAGTATCTGCCCCCACTGGAGATATAGCAGAGTCGGCTGGGTTTCACTAAGATTTTATACCTGGTGAGGATGATGAAGAGTCAGATGAGGAGCCACTGACTAGGACTGTGGGAAGCAAAGTCGTTCCCACAGAACATGGACTCCGGGCGGTTGGTGAATGCCCCCGTGGATCGGGAGAGACTGCTGCTGACCTGACCTATGCTCCAGAGCAGTCCAGCCGTGTTCTAGGGGGAGCATCCTCCTTGACAGGATCGAGGAAGAAAAGGATGGCTCAGCCCCACGGCATGAAGAAAAAGAAGCGCAGACACACCTACATCACCACCTCAGCCACCACCATAACCACCTCTATAGCCACCACCATAACCACCTCTACAGCCACAGCCACCACCACGACCACCTCCACAGCAACCACTACCATTCCCACACCCCCTACCACTGTCACCACACCACCCACCACTACATATATCCCATCCACCACCATATCATTCACACCTACATCACCACCACTATCATCTAGACCTAACCCAATCTTCACCACTGCCACCACTACTACCACTAGCCACCAAGCCAGGCCATCATCACATCCCACCCACCTATATGGATCACCTCTAACTCCCATTAGGGTAGAGGAACAACTATCAGTGCTGAACCGTACGGTGATGCATCTGTTAGCAGCCAATGACGAGAAGACTGCGCAGATTTGTCAGCTAGCAGATCTTACAGCTGCACGGTCCCAACAGATCTCTCAGCAGGCTCAGCTGATTGAGCAACAGGCATAGCAAATGGCTGCTCAGAGCGAAGAGATTGCCCAACTCCAAGAGCATAGAGTCATATCAGCAAAGAAGATTGAGGAGTTGGAGGATGCTAAAAAGTCTATCATGCTCAAGCTCAAAGGAACTAAAGATGAGCCTCTGAAGATAAAGGAAGGAGATGGTGATGAGGGTGAGGATGATGATGAGGATGAAGATGAAAAGAGTGATGATGATGAAGGGGATGAGGAAGAAAGGACAGAGGACAGGCAGGAGGATGATGATGATGAAGGAGGAGATGCATCTGCATATGCCTTAGCTCAGGGTCAAGAAAGAAGATCAAAGAGAAATCAAGACCAACGAGCTTCCTCTTCTGCCTCACCAAGTGATGATCCAGCGATTCAAGATAAAAGTAATGATTAGATGATTGTATTTGATAGCTTTTGTACTTGAATCATGTATTAAACTTATGTATTTGATGTTTATATTAAGATTAATGTATTTTTGTCTTGATTATTAACTAATGTTTGACGTGTTACATGTTTACAACAAGCAGATCCAAACTTTCAAAGGGACGAATTTGATGTTGCTCCCCTTCAGCAGATCAAGACTCAATTAACTATGATTCTTGATCTGCAAGGGATCGTCAGGAGATCTGTGAGTTATACCCCTGAAGAAGGGGAAATAATTCATGATCTTTCAAATGAGCAACTGGCTAAAATATTCAAGGTGAACCCAGATGAGATCATTAAGGATGCTCCAAATTTTGAGTCTACTAACGAAGAAGAGTTAAATGACATTGATGAGATAGAGATAGAAGACATCACAACAGAGCACTATCCTCAGTACGCTGACAACAAGGGAAATATGGTCCCCAGTCTCGGTGAATCCCTAGTCAGTGATACATTTGAGGTATTGGATTAGATGGAGCAGTGTTGGACCAAAAGAACCAATGAGCCGGATCAAAAAAAACCTTTAAGTCCAACAGACGTCACAACAATGCTGAAGTCCACAACAGCTGAAGACAACAACTGATTACAAAGTCTGAAGAAACAAGCACTGAAGACAAAGTCTGAAGAACAAGTGCTGAAGACAAAGTCTGAAGACACAAGTGCTGAAGACAAAGTCTGAAGACACAAGTGCTGAAGACAGTCTGAAGACACAAGTGCTGAAGACAAAGTCTGAGACACAAGTGCTGAAGACAAAGTCTGAAGACAAGTGCTGAAGACAGTCTGAAGAAACAAGTGCTGAAGACAAGTCTGAAGACACAAGTGCTGAAGACAAAGTCTGAAGACACAAGTGCTGAAGACAGTCTGAAGACACAAGTGCTGAAGACAAAGTCTGAAGACACAAGTGCTGAAGACAAAGTCTGAAGACAGTGCTGAAGACAGTCTGAAGAAACAAGTGCTGAAGACAAAGTCTGAAGACACAAGTGCTGAAGACAAAGTCTGAAGACAAGTGCTGAAGACACAAGTGCTGAAGACAAAGTCTGAAGACAAGTACTGAAGACAGTCTGAAGACAAGTGCTGAAGACAAGTACCAAAGACCAAGTATCAGACGTTGTCACAACACCTGAAGAGGTCTTCTTCAGTAGTTGTGACGGTTTTCTTTCAGTAGTTTTATATTTTCCCTTTTCAGTAGTTTTGTAATCAGTAGTTTAGTTTTAGTAGTTTAGCATCAGTAGTTTTATATTTTATGCTTAGCACTCTCTGATATGTTCTCAGTAGTGTGAACATTTCAGTAGTTTGTTAAGTGTTAGTTATTTTTGTAATAAATCTGCCAGATGCCACTATCCGTGATATCAGCAGTGATTGCACTCTATATAAGGAGTGTCAACCTAATTGTAATATGTGAATGATTGAGCAGAAAGATTTGATATAATTGAAACATTCCTTTTCACAGAAATATATTCTCTCGTTACAACCGTATTTGTTCTTAATGCATACGAATATCAAATTCTTGCTATAATTTGTCTAATTCTTGATCTTATTCCGCTGTGTTACACTCTAATCCATCAAACTTGAGATCACTGATCCTGTCAAATGGTATCAGAGCAAGGTTAATCATTGATCGATCTAATAATCGATCATTGAAATTGCTATCCAAGATCCAGTTTGATTGAATTAGCATTTTTGCAAGAAACGTTTATAGAGATTGAATTTTCTGTGTTTTTGGTCATTCATCCTGAGATTTATTCTTGGTTTTCATTGAGTCTGTTGTGGTCTATGTAAAATCTTTTAAAAGCTTGAATTAAATTGTATTTGGACCTAAAATGACTACTCCTTCCAATGATCCTCACAATACTGGTCCTCAACCAAGCCTCCAATGCTGGTTAGGAGTGAGTATAACATATGGCAACGACGAATGCTCCATCACCTGTCTGTTAACAGCTCAGGTTGTTAGACATCAGTGGTACATGGTCCACACAAGCCTATGGTGAATAACCCGGAAACCAATCAAATGGTTCCGAAGAGGAGGGAGCAATACTCAGATGAGGATAAGAAATTGTTTGAGATTGATGCAAAAGCCCATAGAATTCTGGCCATGGCACTGCCCAATGAAATCTATTATGGGCTAATGCATTATGAAACTGCCCATGACCTCTGGAATGCCTTGAAAGAACAATTTGGAGGAACAGATGAGGTCTTGGCAAATAATAGAGAAATCCTTGCCCAACAATATGAGACATTCTCTCATAGGAAGGGTGTGAGACACTGACTCAACAGTTTGAGCGGTTCTCTTGTTTGATCTCTGAATTAAAAATGGTCAAACATGAGTACACCAATAGCCAGATGAATAACAGATTTCTCAGATCACTGCCTGAGAGATGGGACACATATACAATTGTCCTACGCTCCAGTGCAAATTTGGACAAACTATCTCTCACCCAACTCCATGGGAAATTGCTCACATTTGAGAGAGAGATAGAACAGAAACGAAAACTGTCATCATCTGAAAAGCTCAATGATGACTTTGTACCAGGAAACACTGCCTTGGTAAGTCATGAGTCAGAGTATGCAGGATCAGAATGCCACTATGATGAGCATATTGATTTCACCTCAAACAATTCTAATCATGCCTTTGTGAGTGTTGATTGTCATTCTGGTAATAATAGTGACAATCTATGCTTTATCATGGATGATTTGAAGGGCATTGCTGATGATGATTTAGAAGAGATGGATATTTTGAGCCAAATGGCCTTGATCAATATTAGATCTCAGAAATTCTACAAGAGAACTGGCAGGAAATTTCCTGGACTCTCTGACAAAACCAAAGTCGGTTTTGACAAGAGCAAGTTGAAGTGTCACAAATGCCACAGGCTTCGAAACTTTGCAAGAGAGTGTAGATCAACTGGATCTAACACCTCTACACCCTTTTTGACTTTTCCAAATATCAATTCACAATCCAAAGGGCAACATTTGCTGGTTCTAGTCATTCATCACACCCTCAATCTCCTGCATATTTTGTTCCTCAGGGTCAAATGCCATATCCTTATCCCCGCTATTATATGCCACAGTCAAATCAAGTTCAAGCTCCTATAGTATCACAACCTCATGCACTACCAGAACCTCAACCATCTCCATCTCAATCACAACCTCATCACAGTTTCTTCACCTGGAGTCGTTGACTGGAGTAGCTTACCTGATAACTTGTCTGGTCACACTGGGCAATACTATGCTGGTGCTAGTCAACATGGTGGTGAACACCTTTTGGAAATCTTGCTCTCATGGCCCTGGAGTCTACTGAGGGTTCCTGCTCAAATGCATCATCTTCACAGGTAACTCAGGTATCTTCAGAGGCTAAAGCCAAGTTATGTTCTGAATCATGCATAGCTACCTTTGTCTCTATTAGAGAGGCAAATGTAGCATTAATAAATCAAAAACTTGAGTTTGAGAAAACCATTTCCAAAAGAAAAGCTGAGTATGAGTCTGCTCTTAACAGTAAAAGTGATGAGATTTATAAGCTTAAATGCCAATTAAATGATGAAAAGGCCAAGCTAGAGGTTATTCTGGAAGACCACAGGAGTCTCAAAGAAAAACTTGCAGTGACCCAAGTTGAGTGTGACCGCTGGGTCTCATCATGCAAGGGATTTGAAATGCTTCTTAGCAAGCAAACTACTTCAAATGTGAAGTTTGGTATTGGTTACAACCATACTGCTCCACCAACAAACTTTACTCCTAACTCCATAGTTAAGTCTGAAAGTGAAAGCTATCTCCAAACCACATTATCGTGTGAATCATTCTCCAATGATAATCTAAGATCAGAGAATGAAACTAGTGTTAAGATCTCAGCAAATAAATTGACTGATGGTCTAACTACTGAGACTCATATGAAGCTGAGTACTTCAGATGTTGTTCCTCAATGTACCCCAAGTACTGAAAGTGTCCCAACATCTGAAAAGCATTTCAAATCACTTGAAATACAAGGACTAACAACTGCTGAGGAATCCATCAAACGGTCTATTAGGACGGATGGAAAACAATTGAATTACCAGTCTTCAGCTGTTACAAATCCTTTAGTACCTAGTACTGATAGGAGGAAAGTACTGAAGATCACACCTTCAGTAGTTTCCACTTCAGTAGTAGAGATGTCCAAGATGAAGAATAAACCATGTGAAATTTGTGGTAAATTCAATCATCTATCTGATGAATGTTGGTACAAAAAGGTTTTAAAACTCCAAAGGGATGAGCTCATTAAACTAGAAATAAATAAAATGAAAACTGAGTTTGAGACCAAGTTTGTACCACAATCATCTCAGCCTGATAAACCCAAGGCCTTACCCAAATCCACTAAGAAGGATTCGGTTTATCAGAAGACAGCTGATATTGTTCCTCATGATAAACATAAGACTAAGTCTATGAGATCTAAGAAGGAGATAATGGTGGGTCACAGGAACTCATCAAAAACAAGCTCTGGAGTGTCAAATGAACTGAAAGCTCGAGCTTCAAATCAAACACAGCTTGTTATGATGGTTCAGCATCTGTTGAAGAGAGTTAACCAACTTGAAGCCCTTGTGATCAAACCACTGAAAAGGAATTTCCAGGTCCAAATCTATTTCAGCACCATCTCCATCTTCATCAGCTGTTAATCATGAGAAACCAGCTATGGTTAAATCTGTTGATAAAGTCAGTCCCAAAACCAAAAAGGTTTGGGTCTCCAAAGCTAACTAGTTTCTTATGATTTTGCAGGGTTCTTCAGCATGCCAAAGAAGCATCTGGTATGTGGACAGTGGAGGATCCTTGCACATGACTGGGAGCAGCTCTCTTCTTCATGATTACTCTTAAGGAAAGAAGGGATTTGTCTCATTTGGAAATGATGCTAAAGGTTACATCATTGGAAAGGGATTTGTGTCTAATGGAGATATTAGATTTGATGATGTCAACCATGTGGAGAATCTCAAATACAATTTGTTGAGTGTCAGTCAGATGTGTGACAAAGGACATGTTGCTCTTTTCACAAGCCAGAACTGTAGGATTCTGTCTTCCAAGTTTCTGAGCCTGATTGACAAAGTACTGGATGATAATACTCTCCTGAAGGCCAACAGGATAGGAAGAGTATATGCCTTGGATTTGTCAAAGAAAATTGAGTTAAAAGGCAATCCATGCTTGTTCTCCAAGGCCTCTCTCCAAGAATCTAAACTGTGGCATAGAAGGCTGGGTCATGTTAATCTCAAAAACATGAATCAGCTGATCCACAAGAGTTTAGTGAGAGGTCTACCAATAAAGGAGTTCAATTGTGATGAAATCTGCACTGCATGCTTAAAAGGGAAACAACATAAAGTTTCATTCCCACCCATAGAAGAATCCAAGTCTAATGCCTGCCTACAACTACTACACATGGATCTTTTTGGTCCTGTGAAGGTAATGAGTATGGCAAAGACGAAATACTGTCTGGTAATTGTGGATGATTACTCTAGATATGTATGGACTTTCTTCTTGCATTCAAAGGATGAGGCTGCTCAGTCCATTATGAACTTTGTGTTACATGTTGAGAAGCAGTATTCCCTACCAGTTAAGTGTGTGAGGAGTGACAATGGTACTGAATTCAGAAACCACACTCTTGATGAGTTTTACTTGTCAAAGGGAATCAAGAGGCAGTATAGCATCCCAAGGACTCCAGAGCAAAATGGAGTAGTGGAGAGAAAGAACAGGACCCTCATTGAAGCTGCAAGGTCCATGTTGGCTGATTCTGGTCTGCCACTGACTTTTTGGGCTGAAGCTGTCAATACAGCTTGCTATGTATAGAATAGAGTTCTAGTAAATCAGAGGTTGATGAAGACTCCATATGAAGTTCTTCATCATTTGGCCCCTTTGATTTCATTCTTTAAAGAATTTGGGTGTCCCTGTTACATCTCAACACAAAGGATCAACTCCAAAAGTTTGATTCTAAGGTGGATGCAGGGTATTTTGTTGGGTATTCATCCACTTGCAAGGCTTACAGAGTTTTCAACTGTCGGACAAAGATAGTTGAAGAAACCTTGCATGTAAAGTTCAATGAATCCCCTAAGGATACAATTCCACAAAACCCTGTGGAGTTGTTTGATCTGGACATTCTGCAATATGTTCCTTATCAACCGCGTGCTGTTGCAGATCATATGAATCCATCATCTTCTGTAGCTAGTCATCCATCTGGTGTTACTGATGATGATGATGATATCATAATCACCTTTTCAAGTTTAGTGATCAACTGCCTGATTCAGCTAGACCTGATGTTCCTGTAGCTCCAGTAGCACAATCCACAACAAATGCTGATGAGATTTCTACAACTTCAACTTCCTTTGAATTACCATCTACTAATTGGTTTCAAGGAAATGCTTCACCATCACCATCTGTTGCTGCTGAGCCTGCTACAAACACTTGCACAGATCTTATTGTGTACCAATATCTGAAGAATCACCCTATGTCTCAAATCATTGGTGATATCAATGCTGGCGTGTCAACAAGAAGTCAATTGTCAAATTTCTGCTTCTATGCTCTCTTCATTAATCAGCAAGAGCCAAAGAACTATCACATTGCTTTAAGGGAGAATGGATGGGTTGAAGCCATGCAGCTTGAGCTTCTTCAGTTCAAGAAACAGCAAGTGTGGGAACTGGTTCCTCTACCCCCAGGTAAGTGTGCAATAGGCACTAAATGGGTGTTTAGGAATAAAACAGATGAAAATGGGCTTATTGTTAAGAACAAGGCCAGACTGGTTGTTCAGGGGTTTGCACAAGAAGAATGTATTGATTATGATGAAACCTTTGCCCCTGTAGCCAGACTGAAGGCAATTAGATTGTTCTTATCCTATGCTGCACTCCACAATCTTAAAGTTTTTCAAATGGATGTTAAAAGTGCATTTTTATATGGTAAAATAAAAGAAGATGTTTATGTGTGTCAACCACCAGGTTTTGAGGATAATAAACACCCAGAATGGGTATACAAGCTTGATAAGGCTCTTTATGGGTTGAAACAAGCTCCTAGAGCCTGGTATGAGATATTATCTAACTTTCTTCTGCAAAATAATTTCACTAGAGGCTCTATAGATAAAACCTTATTTATTAAGAAGGTGGATCAGCATAAGCTACTTGTTCAAATTTATGTTGATGATATTATTTTTGCATCCTCTGATCCACAGTTGTGTGATGCCTTTACAAAGTTGATGCAACAGAAGTTTGAAATGAGTGCCATGGGAGAATTACAGTTCTTTCTGGGTTTGCAAATCAAACAAAAGGCTGATGGAATTTTCATTCATCAGTCCAAATACACAAAAGATCTTTTGGAAAAGTTTGATTTACAAAACTATAAGCCCTGTTCTACTCCCATGTGCAACACCACACAACTGGATACATATCAGAAAGGTAAAGTGGTTGATGAAACACTTTAAAGATGTATGATTGGGTCCTTGATGTACTTAACAGCTTATAGACCAGATATTATGTTTGCTACATGTGTTTGTGCTAGATTTCAGGCTGCACCTAAGGAGTCTCATTTGATTGCAGTCAAGAGGATCTTTAGATATCTGCAAGGCACTCCATCTCTAGGTTTATGGTATTCTACTAGACATTCTGGTAAATTAGTTGCTTTTTCTGACAGTGACTATGCAGGGTGTAAGTTGACAAGAAAGTCCACTTCTGGAGGATGCCAATTCTTAGGCAACTACTTGATTTCTTGGCAGAGTAAGAAGCAGACCTCAGTTGCTACATCAACTGCTGAAGCAGAGTACATTGCTGCTGCAAGCTATACATCTCAGGTACTCTGGCTTCAAAACCAATTATTGGATTATGGCATAACAGAGACTAAGACCCCATTGTGAATGGACAGCTCTTCAGCTCTTTGTATTGTCAAGAATCCTGTCGAACACTCTAGGACTAAACATATTGAAATCAGACACAATTTTATTAGAGATTGTTTTGAAAAAGGTCTGATTGATCCAAAATTTGTTCCTAGTGCTGATGAGCTTGCAGACATTTTCACTAAGCCCTTGGGTAGCACAACTTTCCAAAACCTAGTGCTAAGGCTTGGTATGCTGCAGCTAGAATAAGTGACAACTACTGATGATCTCAGCTCACAAGTACTGATGATCATCAGTTTATTATGTCATATATAAGTACTGAAGTTATCCTCCTTCAGAAGTTTTTAAAACTACTGGAGCTTAAGTAACTTCTCAGTACTCAAGTACTTTGTTTGTTAAAACAGCTAATGTAGTTACAACAGCTGATGTAGTCACAACAGCTGATGTAGCTACAACTACTGATGTCAGAAATGCAGATAAGTACTGATGACCAATGAAATGTCTGAAACTCAGATCTAAGTCTGATGAGTAAGTGTGGAGGTCAGACTGAAACAGCTGAAAAGCTATGAATTGACGAAATAAGCTGATGAGAAATTTCTCTTCAGTCGTTTATAGAACTACTGTTTCATTAAAACAACTGAAGCCAAAACTATGTCTTCAGTAGTTTACAACTACTAAAGACTAACACCAAGTCTTCAGCTGTTTACAAAAACTGATGGCAAAACCACTGTCTTCAGTAGTTTCACAACTACTGATGACAAACACCAAGTCCTCAGTTGTTTACATCATATGAAGTCAACCACGACTTGCAGTAGTTTCATAAATACTGATGGTTAACACCAACACTTCAGCTGTTTCAATGTCTGATGGTCAAAACCAAGACGGCTTTTTGGAACAAATTTGATAATGCCATTGACCTAATGGTGGATTCCCCATATCGCACAACCTTCTCTTGAATCCGACCATCTACCCTGAATCTCTCAGTCAATTCTGGTCAAATGTTTTTGTTCATACTGATGAGTCTACTGGCCTAATCTCTGTTCGGTCCCTCGTCAACCAGAAACCAGTGGTTGTTACAGCTGACATCATTCGTCAGGCATTACACTTACATGACTCCACCACTGTGACTGAATACCCAAAGGGCACAATGGATATGTCCTTTATCAATAATGGGTATGAAGGTGATCTTCGGGCTACAACTATTCTGAAGAAACATTTCCATGATGCTGAAAAACTTATCTTTCACATGGTAAATGTATGCTTAGCTTCAAAGACATCTTCTTGGGATCAAATGTCATCCCAATGGCAATAGGTATTGTATTCTATTCTAGACACCAACTGCTAAATTTCTCTGAAATCGTGTTTCTAGAAATAAAGAACTTGGCTCAGAAACCTGCGGCAAACCGCTGGCTATTATATCCCAGGTTTCTGATGGCCATTATTTTAAATGAATTA
The DNA here is from genome assembly GCA_025506515.1 of Flaveria trinervia. NCBI lineage: Eukaryota > Viridiplantae > Streptophyta > Magnoliopsida > Asterales > Asteraceae > Flaveria > Flaveria trinervia. Next base: position 40,948,011 of record CM046447.1, read on the forward strand.
AAATCTGATGGCCTTGTTGGCCTTGGAGTCCCTGCACCAGCTGTTTTGGCTGAGGTATACTCCAGGCACAACTCAGACCTCACTCTCAAAGAAGCTGCCCGAATGCTAAAACCCAAGCAGAGGGAACCCACAACTTCCACCACCAGATCCAGAGTCCCCACCAAACCAAAAACCAAACGCCCCAAAACAGCTATTCAGGGAGATGAGTCCCCTGAAGATGCTCCTGTACCACCAAGGCAGGATATACTTGCTGGTTTAAACCCCCCAACAGTATTAGAGACTCTACCAGCTAACACCGCACAGGCATCCTCTCAAAAGGATCCTGATGCAACCTTATCAGGGGCAACCATATCGCTGAGACCTCTCTCACTTGAGGAGGTTATCATTGAAGAGCATTCCTCTCCCAAATGCAATCTGTTTCTATCTCCTCTCCCAAAGCAAATGCCCCCCAAAGTCCAACCATTATAATTGCAAACATGCTGACTCAGCTGCATGCCTCTCCTCCTCCCTAACAAACACCAATAAAGGGGAGAACCACAGCAATTGAGGAATAGGATCAACATGCTTCTGACAACCCACAGCACCAGGGTTTAACTGTTCTATCTCCTGGTGTGGATATGCAGATACGAACATCTGGTGAGGCTGCCACCTCTTTTGAATCAGCACATGATCAGACTGAGGCTGGTAACATAGCTAAGACCTCACCAGAGGCAACAGCTGATGAAGGATATCGTCCTGAGGCTGGAAGTCCCCAGTTCCAAGAAAAAGGGGCACATGCTAAAACTGGTCTACACCCGGTGCATGTACATCCTGCTACAAGCAGGAGGTCAGGTGATTCAACATCTGCTGATGATGACCTAGGCTTTTTGTATGATGTTCTAGCCCACAACACCATCCTGGAGGCTAAGGTAAGCAGACTACAAGAACTACTCGCCAAGAAGTCTCAGGATGTAAGTCCATCTGCCCCCACTAACCCAAAGATGGCACCTTCATTCGAAGGTCCCCCAAACACTTCACCTTCTCACTTCACTGAGCCTCCAACCTCTGCCTTTGGCACTATCTCTCAGGGACAGAACCCCCCTAAGCAGATGGTTGCTGCATTCCAAAAATCCTTACCTCTCATCACTCCATCATCAATGACATTGTTCCTAAAGCCATTGATGAGAGGATCTCCTCAAGTCTACAACCACTCATTGATGATGCTGTGCACAAGAAACTTTCTGCGGTACAACCCCTGCAGCCAATGCATCAAAAAGGGGGAGAGTACAGCAGTGAAAGAAAAGAAAAGAAAAAGAACTGAGGATGAGAAGGCACAAGAGAAAACCAAGGAGTTGGAGAAGGAAAAGGAACAACAACTGATCACTTACAAAAGAAAGAAAAGTGCTGGTGATCAAAAGAATGCTGAAGAAAAATCCTTGGAGGAGCTGATAAAAGATGCAGATGAAGCACACAGCCGATCCATGGACAAAATCATTGAGCAACTCTTCAAGCAAGACTTTGATACAGCCAAACTAGACAGTGAGATCAGGAGGTTGGAAGTAAATGAAATCCAAAACAGATGGGCTGGGTACAGTGTGCTGGAGAAAGAGAGATTGGAGATCATGATTCGATTCATAGCCAAATATTTAGGAAGATCACTGATGGAGATTCGTTCATGGACCAAAGACAGCATTCTGGCTATAGCCACATGAATCTGTTTGTCTGAGCAATTTCATAAGGGGATAATTATTGAAGCACTTGATGAGGCTGGAGCTGGAAAAGGCTTGAAATGGCAAAACTCACAAAAGCCAAACTTACAACCAAAATGCTTGAACAACCTTCCCAATCACCCACTCAAAACACAGCCTACCCCTCAAATCTCCAAACCAATCTCAAAACTCAAATCCAAACATCCTCAACCCTCAAAACCAATTCCTTTACCACAAAAACCAACCCAACCATCATCCAGTGATACACCTAGAAGGAGGAGAAGGGTGCTGAGGACAGAAGAAGATGAAGAAGAAGATGATGAAGATGATAGTCTGCCACTCTCTGCTGTTCTAAGGTACCAGAACCCAGGATTCAACTCATGATCACACCTGACTCACAAAGGGAAATGGTTAGAGTCAAAATAGAAGATGAAGAACAACATAAGCAGCACGATGAGCAACTACTGAAGATGGTTGACAAGGAATTTCCCCAGTCAACATCTATACAAGCCATGAAAGGGCATGCTCAGAGGCTGTACACTCTCAGACACACATTTCAGTATCAAAAAGAGAGAGTGAGAGTATGGCCAGACCTTAAGGTGAGCTCTAGAATACACAAAAGATCCATTCCACATAGATACAATGGCCAGGTTAGAAAAACAATAGACTCTACAATCATGTTGGCCATTGTAGTCTCACTTGGGAAATACTCGATGAATTCAAGAAGGCTCATTAATCAAAAATGACCCCTCAAGCTTTACTGGAAAACAAGATGATCAAAAAGGGGTTATTATATAAGAAGCTTGAAGACATTAAGAAGAATGAGCTCCAGTTACTCCTCGAGGGCACCCATCTGATGAATTTGTCTATAGGGAGATAACTACTGTGGAGTTGAAGAATGGCAGAGACTGTAAAGTACCTATCTGAGTACTATGGTCCAGAGTCTTCTTTGAAGGAGGAGTAGAAGAACTCTCCAAGGAGGAACAGGTTGTTCTCCTTGAGGCCTATGTTCGTGAGTCTTACAGACTCGTAAATGGGAAGTAGGTTTCATGGTTGGGATCACAACTCTATGTCCAGATTCCCCAAAACAGAGTTCCCCTCCATACTTAGCCAAACACATGATTAGAAACCTCTTCCTGGCCTGTGCTGATCCGATTCTCTAAAGCTGATCAAGAGAAGTCTTTGCCAACAATAAGTGGGACCTCAATAAGTTAAAGGTTTTGGCTGCATTGGTTCAGGGGGAGTTTGTTGGACCAAAAGAACCAATGAGCCGGATCAGAAAAACCTTTAAGTCCCACAGACGTCACAACAACTGCTGAAGTCCACAACAGCTGAAGACAACAACTGATTGCAAAGTCTGAAGAAACAAGTGCTAAAGACAAAGTCTGAATACACAAGTGCTGAAGACAAAGTCTGAAGACACAAGTGCTGAAGACAAGTCTGAAGACACAAGTGCTGAAGACAGTTGAAGACACAAGTGCTGAAGAGAAAGTCTGAAGACACAAGTGCTAAAGACAAAGTCTGAAGACAAGTGCTGAAGACAGTCTGAAGACACAAGTGCTGAAGACAAAGTCTGAAGACACAAGTGCTGAAGACAAAGTCTGAAGACACAAGTGCTGAAGACAAAGTCTGAAGACACAAGTGCTGAAGACAAAGTCTGAGACACAAGTGCTGAAGACAAGTGCTGAAGACACAAGTGCTGAAGACAAAGTCTGAAGACAAGTACTAAAGACAGTCTGAAGACAAGTGCTGAAGACAAGTACTGAAGACCAGTATCAGATGATGTCACAACAGCTGAAGAGGTCTTCTTCAGTAGTTGTGACGGTTTTCTTTCAGTAGTTTTATATTTTCCCTTTTTAGTAGTTTTGTAATCAGTAGTTTAGTTTCAGTAGTTTAGCATCAGTAGTTTTATATTTTGTGCTTAGCGCACTCTGATATGTTCTTAGTAGTTGTGAACATTTCAGTAGTTTGTTAAGTGTTAGTTATTTTTGTAATAAATATGCCGGATGTCATTATCCCGTGATATCAGCAGTGATTGCACTCTATATAAGGAGTGTCAACCTAATTGTAATATGTGAATGATTGAGCAGAAACATTTGATATAATTGAAACATTCCTTTTCACCGAAATATATTCTCTCGTTACAACCGTATTTGTTCTTAATGCATACGAATATCAAATTCTTGCTATAATTTGTCTAATTCTTGATCTTATTCCGCTGTGTTACACTCTATTCTATCAAACTTGAGATCACTGATCCTGTCAAGCAGGAGTCTGAGAAGATTGAAGGAAAAGCCCAAGCCTCAAACGACGATGTTGATATCAGAAAGGCAGAATGGGCTGCTTGTTTCGAAGAAATCCGAGCACAATGCGCAGCTCCTAAACCGAATGTCTACACCAAACTCTACAGAGTGAAGAAATATCATAAGGTGTCAGGCAGGATTATTGCGTGGGCACATTTCAAGGATCTAAATGTTTATGCAATAAAGAGGGAAAAGGGCATAGGGTGCTTTAGATTTCAACATGATCTAATACTCTACCTGGTTTTGAGCTCAACCAGCTGGCGAAATTGAAGTTATTATATGCTGACCCAAGGAAGATGTCAGGCTGGTTTGAAGCTGCCCTAAAGAAAGAGTACCACACCAGGTGGGTCAACTTCAAACCTCAACAACCTATAAGGTATATCAGATGATCTGAAGTTGACTCCATCACTGGTAAGCCCAAGATAGTGCTGAAGTGGAGTCCCCCAAGAACAATGTCTAGAATTCCTCTCAGGGAAATGCCACAGGACTTCACTCCACACTTTAAGTGGTGGTACTATGATTGGAGAATCGGGGAGGCGGTCATAGTTCTAAATAAAGAGGGACAAATGGATACCATCAGGGTGTTTGACCCAATGTGGCTCACTAACTTGTCTGGTAATGATGTCTACACATTATACAAGTGGCCACTATTCTATGACCCGCAAGATATTGTACAAGCCCTCCAATTTCAAAATGTCATAAGACTCTTCTTTGCGTTCGAGATACATGCAAGAGTCACAAGAGAGGAAAAATACAATAAGTATGAAGAGGTGACGCAGAAGGTAAGACATTAGATAGATCTAGGTCCAAGGGGGAGTTTGTTGATACATATATGTACCTAGATCCTGATCTAAATGTAATATGTCTTACACTTTATGTAACTATTAGGTACTTAATGAAATACAGAATGTTTGGTTGTGTTATAATGTTTAACATTTCATTAATGAGTTGATTAATGCATATTGACGTAATTATATAGGTTTGTGATTGTTTGAAGTGTTATGCATACTGTTATAATATTGAATACACTCAAACTTGGTGAAGTGAAGTTCTCATGCGTCCGAATGGCCATGCGACTGAGTGTCCATGCGCCTAAATAGTTCATACGCCTGAACAACTTTCATGCGTCTAAGTCAGCCGCACGACTGAAAGCTCTGTCGTGCGAATGGATCAAACGCATGGCTTAATCGCACGAATGAACCATGCTAATGGTTCAGTCGCCCGAATGAGCAAACCTAACCTATAAACACCACCTAATTTGTGGAAAAACAGAAGCATTGATTCCTATTCGACTCCAGACATACCCTAGCCGTCTAGAAGCCTCGAAGTTTGTACTCCAAGTTCATAGAACGCTGCATATCGATTCCTAATCGATTCATAACATTAGATTCAATTCCTTATTGTTTCTACATGCGTTCTCACTGATTGGATTGCCAATCATATAGGACTCCGTACTATTTGGTTTGGTTTACACGTTATCAGTTTGTATTTCATTTAAATACAAGATTCTAACACTAGTTTTATGCATGATAGTAGGGTAAAGTTCATTTTTTTGATGGAATGAAAAAAAGTAATGATGAACCTATGAATGAATGTAAGAAAGAATGAATGAATGAAATTTGATGAATGAATGATGAAGATAATAATGATATTATCTATGTGTATGTATGATGTGTGATAACATGCAAAAGTAAAGAATGGTTTTAATGAAAGTAAAGTATGTTTTACTTAAAACTAGAACTCACTCAGCAACACTAACTTTTTATGCATTTTTTCCAGTTAGCAGGTGAGCATTGCAGAGGATGGCGCAAGGCGGCTACTTGGCATTTTGGATGACATTCTTTTGTTAATGTTTTTGCATTGTAATGTGACCAAATGATATTATGTAACGAATATTGTATTATTTTTCAAAAGCATATTTAGTGAAAATATTATTTTCAATGTTTCTGTTGCAACGTTTATTTCAAGTCAATGTAATTATATGTTTTATGAGCAATGATTGGCGAGCTGTGAGCGTCCCGGGAACGGGGCCTTACAAGTTGGTATCAGAGCCAAAGTTTATGTGAAACGGGTTCATTTTCAAATAAACCTAAACTTAAACTAAAAATGGGACGGAAAGGGAAGAGATGCCAGGCCGAGTAGCTACGTGCCATCAAGTATTTTCTTAATGTTAACTGGTATTACGTGGGCATGTTATGTGGTTTATGTGCTGCTTGTACATTTAGATACTAATGTAGTCAGGATAGGTAATGGTCGGGGTATGAAGAGTAAAGTAAGTGGCTAATCACAACTGGCCACTGTAATTATGGACTTACTATACTTGACATAAACTGAGTTGTTCCCGTGAATGACCGTGTTGGTGTTTAAATCTTTCAGTGTATTAGAGGATGGTGGGTGGTAGATCATCTAAGGCTTCATGTGGTGGAGGTCGTGGTGCTAAACCATGGGCAATGAGAGGAAGGCCTAGAGCCGAAATAATGGTTCATGAAGAACCCGAGACCCCTCATCCGAAAGGCGGTGTTATTAGTGCTAACTTAAGGGCCTCGGTAAAAGAGGCTGTGGTTGAAGAAGTGCATCAAGTCATGAAGAAGATCTTACCATCTGTAGTGATTGAAGTGATTAAAGCTGTACGGGAGGGGGAGATGAAGGAAAGGAGTAGACCTACGCGTGAATGGAGACAACCAGAGACTGAAAAAGTTCTCTCCGATGATGAAAAGGAGGAAGAAGAAGAGCCTGCGCCGAAGGAGGCACGAGGCTGCAACTACAGGGCATTTCAAATGTGTAAGCCCCCTACTTTTGATGGTAATAGCACAGCTGCTGCTGCTACTCACCGATGGGTGAGGGAAATAGAAGTTGTTCTGAATATCAGCGAGTGCCGAGAAGACCAAAAGGTGAGATTTGCTGCCCACTCATTCGTGGACTCGACTTTGTGTTGGTGGGACAATACTATCCAAGCTAAGGGTAGCCAGGCTATTGGAAAAATGAGGTGGCCAGAGTTGAAGTGGTTGGTGATTGAGGAGTCTACCCTAGCTTGTTGAAGGAACATTTCCTTCAATTGGGTAATCATGTCATATGCCCCAAGATGCTCCAAGTCCTTTTGAAGTTCAAGAATCATGGTTCCCAACATGAGGCAAGAAACCTACATGGAATCCTCAGTGTATTGAAGCCAATCATTAGAGGACTCAACATCCTCGGGGTCAGGTTGGTCAGGAATGGGATCGTCAAGGACATAGGCCTTTTTTCTCTGGCTTGAGAACAATTCTCAAGTTTCGAAACCAGTCCATAAAGTTATAATGGTTAAGACGATCCCTTTCTAAGATGGTTCTCAGTGATAGGGTAGGGACGGTCGGGGTGGTAGCTTTGTTGTTTGCGGCCATTTCTACAAAATTACAAAGTTCATATTACTATTTCTAAAAAAATACATGTCAATTATTAATACCCTTTACATGTCTCATAGACAATTAATAATTAAAATCTAGAATCTAACGTTATATTTAAATGATGGTTAGGTGACCTTTATCCTATTATTTAAATTAACAAGGTAGTCAACATTTGACAGTTGCAACCTATTGCAACTTCTAGTTTTATGGGATCGGTTAAACATCTTATGTTTAGTCAGCATGTAAAATCCCATCAACACCATTGTACGCCATGCTTCGGTGACACTATGCACATGGTTTTCCAATTCAAGTCATCCTACTTACACACATGTGTGAGTTTACACATACAAGTGTTTACGTGCCCTTTATCCCATAAATATGTTAAGCCCACCTCAAACACACAAGTTCCCTAAGACTGGTTAGGTGATCTTTATCCCACAAATAGTTCTCAAGTGATTCGAGTGTCGTGTAAAACGATGGTGTTAAACTTGTTTCCAAAGGGATTTTAGTTTTCATTAATTCTAGTTATGAAAACTCTATGTACCTTGTATTCACATGCTTTCAAATACATGGTACCCTACGATTCAATTAATAGAACCTCTTTTATTTGAAATTATTAATCCTTTTAATAACCTTTTATTAGTCTCTTAATGATAAGAAACCAAAAAATTCAGCCTGTTAAGATTATTTATTTAGATTGTTAAGCATATCCACATATCAAACAATCAACATAAAATGGATTATCAAACAAGCATATAAATCAACCACATGTGCATAGCCATAGCCACTTAGGTGACCAAACTTGTTTGCCATCACAGGTGTGGTCATAATGTCTTTTCTAAGGGCTAAACACAACACAAAAGATGAGATCTCCAAAGACCCCCACTTGAAGTTGCATCCAAATGCTTCAAGTCCTTCTCTTTGTGTCTTCGTTTTGTGCTTCCATCTTTTGCATCTTCATTTACAAAATTTATATCCTAATACAAATTTTCTAATAAAGAAAACACACATAATCTATCTATTACATCACCATTGAATGAATAAATAAATTACATCCAAATACAAGCACAAAATAATAAATATTACAACCCATAAAGAATGAAATCAACAAAAATAAATCATTCATCCAAAACCAAACCATCACAAGGTCAAGGCTAGGTTATGCACCAATATGAACCAACATACAAGAACCAAAATGAATCCCCATTTGACCCTAAATTTTCAGCCAACATAAACCGAAGAATTTTAGGGTATTTTGTCCAAACAAAACACAATCAACCATTTTAGTATCTTTTCTTTCAAGGTTCAATCATCAGCATGTAAGATATAACCTTGAAAGGTTGGGGATTCATCAAAACATCACAAAACAGCCCCTATTAGGTTGTTAAAACCACATAAAACCAATTTTACAAGGATAATGAAGCTAGTCATCCACATATCCGGCTCTAGATGCCAATGTTGGGTTTGTTGGACCAATATCAAAGTTGTTTAACCATTTAAACAAGAAAAAAACAACGGAAACAAACGTTAATATATTGTTTTGTAAACTGAAAATTAAGGCACATTTTATGTCAACAACAAACATAAGATTGTAACGATCATTCATATGTGAAAGAAATATCAAACAAGCAATATGTAACAACCAAAACAAACCATGGAACTACCTTCCAATGGCTTCCCAAAACGTTAGAAGAACCACCTTCCAAAAGCTGCCCAAAAACGTTGGATGTGAAGAAGAGGATGAAGCCTTGAAGGACCAAAAGACCAAAGAAGATGTCCTCAAGCTTGTATACCCACAAGCATCATGCAAAGACCCTTTTGTTAGGATTTGAACACCAAAACCGAATCAAGAAAGCTGCTGAAAACCAATTTTCAGCTTGTATTTTCTTCAAGAATAGAGAAGAAAGGTCCTTGAGGTTCTTGCATGTGAGAGGGAGAAGGAAGATTGAGTGTGTGTGTGTGTGTGTGTCTCACTAGTTAATGAAGACCTTGTTCCAAGAAAACAAAAGGCACATTCCCTTCAAAAAGGGCGGCCGAAAATGATTCTTCAAATTGGGTTTCCCCCAAATTTTATTTACCTTTTAATTGTTAATTACTTATTGAATTAGTCATGTAATTAACCATTTAATTACATAACTCACACACTCTATTATTCTTTGGTGTTGTTTAACCAACTTAAATAACATTATAAATAATCCCCATGAACAAAATATTCCTATACGTTGTTCCATCTCAAATGCAACTTATTTAGAAAACCATTTTCTAAATAGATGTAATCATTTAATTGCATGATCATATCATCAATTAAATGCTAATTGGTGTTTGCTAAGCTTGTTATTAGGTATGACCCGACTTGGATCATAACGTACTAACCACATCAATGTTCTATGTGTCTTGGGCATCAAGTATCCAACAATCTCCCACTTGCACAAGATTCATAAAAGATTGATGCAAGCAGTAAATACCGCCTAACAACGGTTTACTATCCTTAATACGCATGAGTTAAAGCCATTCAATAACATCATCCCCTTCAAGTATCCAACTTGAAATGATTTAGGTGAATCAATCATCAATCCTTTTGTTACAGATGTCATGTTAAATCCAAGGACATAGAATGATCATTCCTTGTTAATTAACTTAATTAGGCCTTAGACATCTTTCTCTCAACGAATAAGAGGAACAAATTCCATCTTGACTACATACGATTATCACAATCACCTTATGTCACAACTGAACATAGCCTTATGTACTGTCCATTATTTTAGAGCAGTGAAGAACTAGCTTAAGGTATAACACTTGGTGAATATCAAAACCCAATATGTATCTCATGTTAGAGGATAACAAATGATATTCGCCTTTACTCAAATTTACTTATGATCAATCTAGAAGATTCCATGTACTAAAATTTGAGATGCGGGTCAGTCCAATATTTCTATCCCACAAATATCTATGAACTTTGGCAGCAGCCAATTGCTCTATATTCATGCCTTATGAATATCCACCAATCCTTGTTTAGAATAGTCTTACGTTCATGTTTGTTCCCACAAATATGACCGACTACGGACATTTAGAATAATAAACATATTCATGGATATATACATGCTAAAAGGGAACACAACTTAGAATATCATAAATATATAAAGAGTTAATATTATATTGTTCCAAACATTTGAATACTAAATAGATCAATTCCAATGACTAGAAAATCGAAGTCCTAAGGCACAAGTATGACTTTCATGCTTTGCCCTTTCAAGGAGCTTCGTGAGTGGATCCGCAATGTTTTGATCGGTGTGAACTTTACAAATACATATCTTTCCTTTTTCAACTTCATCCCTTATGTAGTTGAATCTTCTGTAAGGCCCCATTCCCGGGACACTTACAGCTGGCCAATCATTGCTCATAAAACATATAATTACATTTAACTTTCATAAAGCATCGCAGCGGAACATTAAAAAACTTTTTCATTATAGATGCTTTTGCAAATTAATAAACATTCATAATACAATTTCATTTGTTCGCATTACAATGCAAAAACATAACAAAAGAATGCCATCCAAAAGAGCTGAGTAGCCGCCTCGTGCCATCCCCAGCAACGTTTACCTACCAACTGAAAATTTATAAAAGTCAGCGTTGCTGAGTGAGTTCTAGTTTTGTAAATAAAACATACTTTCTTTCGTGAAATCTCAACCCTGGGCTTCTTACAATCCTTGTTCACGTGGCCCTCCATGCCACAGTTAAAACACCGGACCGTACAACAGTCCTTGGCTATATGCCCCGGCTTCCCAGATTTGAAGCATACATTCAACCCCAGCCTGCATTCCCCGCTGTGTTCTCTCCCATACCTATCACACCTCTATACACCCGCACTCGATACGACCACATGACGGTTGTCCACCCGTGCCTTCTTGTTACCCGTCGAAGCATTACCCCGAATAAACCTTTTCCCCTTCCAGTTACGATCACCACCACTCTTCATTCCACCTTCATTCACCACCATCGTCCTCTCATCATACAGTCTCCCTGCCAAATCCACTGCCGACCTAAACATGCTCGGCTGGGCAGCAATTATGTTCCGGCGAATATCCGCTGGCAAACCCTAAATGTACCTCTTAATTTTTCGAGACAGACGTGTCACTTGATCCGGCACCAGACGTGCCATCTTGTTGAATTTTGTGGTGTACTGCTGGTGCGTCATAGTTCCCTCCTCCAGTTGCAGAAACTCCCTTTTGACCTTGTCCATTTCCCGATGAGGACAAAACTCTTCAATCACCAACTTTTTCAGTTCAGACCATCTCATCCTCCCGATGGCTACGATACCAACTTGTAAAGCCCCGTTCCCAGGACGCTTACAGCTAGCCAATCATTGCTTATAAAACATATAATTACATTTAACTTTCATAAAGCATCGCAACGGAACATTAAAAAACTTTTTCATTATAGATGCTTTTGCAAAATAATACAACATTCATAATACAATTTCGTTTGTTCGCATTACAATGCAAAAACATTAACAAAAGAATGCTATCCAAAAGAGCTGAGTAGCCGCCTCATCCCATCCCCAGCAACATCTACCTGCCAACTGAAAATGTATAAAAGTCAGCGTTGCTGAGTGAGTCCTAGTTTTGTAAATAAAACATACTTTTCTTTCGTAAATCCGTTCTTTACTTTCTTTCAAAATCATACTATACATTACATTCATTCGTGATCATACATCATACGTACATACAAATAATATCAACATTATCTTCTTTAATCTTTCATGCTCTACTTTTCCTTTCTGACAACCATAAACCCTTCCCTTCTGTTCATGGTACTGGACCTAGGCCTATCATAGACCTTCTATAACGGTGCATTGCACCTCGCGGTCCAATACCTAGGGTAAGATTTAGGTTTACAATGCAATATGTAATACCTTTCTATTTGTGGTTCTGGACCTAGGCCTCTCATAGACCTTCCATAACGATGCATCGCACCTCGTGGTCATAGTACCTAAGGTATGAATGTCTGTTTACTATGAAATACCTTTCTATTCATGGTTCTGGACCTAGGCCTATCATAGACCTTTTATAACGGTGCATCGCACCTCGTGGTCACGGTACCTAAGGTATGAATGTAGGTCTACCATTGCCATATGCAATACCTTTCTGTTCGTGGTTCTGGACCTAGGTCTATCGTAGACCTTCTATAACGGTGCATCGCACCTTGTGGTCACAGTACCTAAGGTATGCAGCAATAGTTCTATGCAAACAGTCAATCACAAAGAAAGACCCCGATGTGCATGTCGTGCTTACAAGACTATCACTACTTTCATTACCCATTAATGCATGCATTCTTACTTCATGTTCCTCTTTCCTTTATCTTTCACTTTACGTTACGTAATACTTTCACTACATTCATTAACATAACAAGTAAAGCCACGGGAAAGATAAACATACATCATCATAGGAACATAACATATCATTCATACATCATCATGCAGGGCATCATACATGTTAGGATCAGTGATTAAAGTTTGATCAATTAGAGTAGATTGTAGTGGAATTCGAACAATGAATTAGACAAGTTAGCAAGAACTCAATTGATATTCAATGGAATAGTACACAGTTATAGAGAGAGAGAGAGAATTCTGCAAAAGGAATATTTCATTCAAATGCTTTCGTGGTGGCTGAAAGTCACACCGTTACAATTAGGTCAACATTCCTTATATGGAATGTGACGTCTACTGATGTCACTTGATAGTGACATCTAACAGAATTATACAAACAACTGAAATTATGCAAACTACTGAGAATGTTCTCAACAACTGATCACATCTCAGAGAATGCTAAGTACAAGAACATAAAACTACTGAACTAAAAACTACTGAAAGGTAAATTACAAGTACTGAAAAGGAAAACCATCACAACTACTGAAGTTAATAACTTCAGCTGTTGTGTCAACTACTGATCACTCTGGTCTTCAGTCTTTGTCTTCAGTCTTTGTTCTTCAGACTTTTATTACAGACGTTGTCTTCAACTGATAGCTTCAGACTTTGTCTTCAGTACTTCACTTTCAGACTTTGTCTTCAATACTTTACTTTCAGACTTTGTCTTCAGTAGAAATCTTCAGATCTTGTCTTCAGACTTTGTCTTCAGGCCTTGTAATCAGCTGATGTCTTCAGCTGTTGTGATCTTCTTCAGCAGTTGTAATGTCTGTGGGACTTGGAGGTTTTTCTGATCAGGCTCATGGGTTCTTTTGGTCCAACAATACCTACATAACATACATCATGTATAACCATGCAACATCATCATCATCATGCATAAGCATCAATCACAATACATAACATGCCCATCATACCATCTATGACCCCAAAGTCAACTTATATAGCCCCCAGGAATCTCCCAAGTTAAAGCCTACTTTACACATTTTCCCCAAAAATCAGAAAAATATTCTAAGTCCTTAGGCGTATGGGCACTATGCAGGCGCCTTGACACTATGCAGGCGCATGGGGAACACTTAGGTGCATGGGCAACTTTCAGGCGCATGTGCACTGTGCAGGCGCATGGGCACTATGCAGGCGCATAGGCACTATGCAGGCGCATAGGTGCTTAGACACATGGGAATTCTAGACATCTGGAAACTTAGTCAATTCCAGCCCAATTTCTAGGTGCATGGGTACTATTCAGGCGCATGAGCCACTTGGGCGCATGGGCCACTTGGGCGTATGAGCACTATTGGGGTGCATGGCCCTACACTCAGTCATTCGACTAACATTTCTAGGCGCATGGAACACTGTTCAGGCGCATGGGCTATACTTAAAACATTCCTAAAGCAAATTTTGGGCGCATGAGCTACTGTTTAGGCGCATGACTTACACTTAATTCTTTCTAAGGCATTTTCAGGCGTATGAACACTTATCTAGGTGCATGAGCTTCTGTGAAACATGTTTCTAGGATGTTTTCAACCCCAATTGTCAAACCCATCTGTCCTAAGCATAATGTGGCTATTCTAAACATGAGTAGCCTATAAACATTCAAGAACCAACATCCAACATACACAATACATACAGGTATTCACACATAAACTTTGTAAAATTGTTTTAATACGTTTTTAGCCCCAAAGATAGTTTAAAACATGTAAAAACCAGGGTCTAGAACTCACTTGATGCAACTTTGGTATCTCTTCCTTTCTAACCCGCTTGCAATGAGTTCAAACACCTAAGAACAACACCCAACACACACACTCAAGCACATACACAAACACATAAGCACATAAGCATGCAACCGGGATAAAACCCGTCATAAACACATAAAAACCACGAATTCTTACATTCAATTCGTTCACTTCTTCTTCTTTTTCTTCAGCCTAGAGTTTCCCTTCCTCTCTCTCTCTAAAACTGAAGAAACGGTGATGTGAAATAAGGGTGGGCGGCCATGCCCACCTTTACACCAACTATTAGAAAATTTTGTCCTTTTGGACACTTTTAGTCCCTCCACTTGGACTTAATTGCCCTTCTTCCTTTTATTCTTCACATCTTGTCTTTTAAAAATAACCGGGTATTACATCTTCGCTCAATGTGTCTAGTCTTTTAATGTGCACGGGGTTCCTTGATCTGTGCAATCGCACCCTCGTTATCTCAAAATATTTCTAGGGGGTCTTGAATGGTAGGGACGACCCTAGATCAGCGATAAATTTCTTTATCCATGCAGCTTCCTGAGCTGCTAATGAGGTGGATATGTATTCGGATTCTGTAGTGGACAATGCTACCACGTCTTCTTTTGAACTCTTCCAGGACACTGCCCCTCCATTCATAATGAAGACATACCCCGATTGTGATCGAGAATCATCTTGATCAGTTTGGAAACTCGCATCCGTGTAACCCTTTACAACGAGTTCCTCTTCACCAGACCCGTATATTAGAAACATATCCTTTGTCCTTCTAAGGTATTTCAATATACTTTTAACAACCATCCAATGGCTATTACCCACATTCTGCTAATATCTGCTCATCATGCTTAACACGCATGACACGTCTGGTCTAGTGCATATCATCACATACATGATGGATCCTATAGGAGAAGCATATGGGATGTCCTTCATTCGATCTTGCTCATCCTTTGAGCTTGGACATTGAGATGTACTTAATATTGTCCCTCTTTGAATAGGTACCATACCTCTTAGAGTTTTCCATCTTGAACCTTTTCAAGACTTTATCAATGTATGCATTTTGGTTTAAACCTATCAACCACCTTGATCTATCCCTATAGATATTTTTCCCAAATATGGCGGCTTCACCGAGATCTTTATGGAAAAACAACTTCCAATCTAGGTTTTAACACCTTCCATGGTTGGAATATCATTTCCAAAGAGTAGTATGTCATCAACATACAATACTAAGAATGTAATTATGCTCCAACTAGTCTTCTTATATATATAAGCCTCGTCAGTGTTCTTGATGAAACCAAAACTCTTGATCTCTTCATCAAAATGTTGATTCCAACTTCTTGATGCTTGTTTCAATCCAAAGATTGATCTCTTTAACTTTCATACTTTATAAGGATGTTTTGGATCGACAAAACCATCAGGCTGAACCATATGGACAGTCTCTTCAAGATGTCCAATAAGAAAAGCAGTTTTGACATCCATTTGCCAAAATCTCATAGTCATAATATGCAGTTATGGCAAATAATATCCTAATTGACTTTAGCATTGCCACATGCGAGAAGGTTTCATCATAATCAACCCCTTGAGTTTGAGTGAACCTTTTGCTACAAGTCTTGCTTTGTAAGTATCCAAGTTTCCATGAATATCGGTTTTCTTCTTGAAAACCCACTTGCATCCAACCGGTTTGGAGTTAAGTGGAGGGTCAACCAATTCCCAAACCTGGTTGTCATACATGGATTGCATCTCTACGTTCATGGCTTCCAGCCATTTGTCACAATCCGAATTGGACATTGCATCATGGTATCTAGTTGGCTCATCGGAGTCAACCACATAGCATCCATTCATGAAAAATCCATATCTTTAAGGTGGAATGCTAACTCTACTAGATCTGCAAACGTTTTGTGTATATTGATCAACCTCTTGATCATCATCAACAACTCTTGTTGATTGCTAGTGTCAACCAAACGTGTATCGGTTTATGGATCTTGATCCTCATCAAATTCCACCGTTCTATATGTTATTCCTTCCATAAGGAACTTAGCTTCCAAGAATTCTGCGTTTTGAGCAATAAATACCTTTTGCTCTGTTGGATCAAAGAAGTAGTATCCTATACAGTTTTTGGGACATCCAATAAGTATACACTTAGTGGATCGACTTTCCAACTTGTTTTGGGTGTTTAGCTTAACATAAGCTTCACAACCCCATACTTTTAAATATGATAGTGATGGAACTCTTCCATGCCATATTTCAAAAGGTGTTGAATCCACTTTCTTGGTTAGGGCCATATTCAAAATATGAGCCGCGGAGAGCAATGCGAAACCCGAAAAAGATAGAGATAGTGAGATTATAGCCATCATAGATGGAACCATATCCAATAGGGTTCGGTTTCTCCTTTCGAACACACCATTATGTTGTGGTGTTCTAGGTGGAGTAAGTTGTGAGATTATCCCACAACTTCTTAGATGGTATTGAAAATCCTCATTGAGGTATTCACCTCCTCTATGTGAACAAAGAACTTTGATAGTTTTATTGAGTTAATTTTCTACTTCATTCTTGAAGATTTTGAACATTTCAAAAGCTTCATGTTTATGCATCATCAAGTACACATAACCATATCGACTATAATCATTGGTGAAGGTAATGAAGTATCTATCACCATTTCTTGTCATTGTTTTAAAAGGGCCACATACATCCGAAAGTATGATTCCCAATAAGTCTTTTGGCCTCTCGTTAGTACCACTAAAGGGCGACTTGGTCATCTTCCCTTGTAAACAAGATTCACACTTATCAAATGAAACATTTTCATTTGTTTTCAAAAGACCTTTCTTTTGAAGTGTTTGAATTCAATTCTTGTTTATGTGACCAAGACCAAAATGCCAAAGATATGAATCACTTAAACCCATTTTAAGTTTCTTGGTGCTTGATTGGTATAATGAGTTATGATAGGATGAATCATCATGAAGCAATTCATAAATACCATTAAAAGGCATAGCCTTGGAATAAAATACATCATCCATACAAAATAAATACCATTGTTTACAAACTTTAAATCATAACCACATTGTTTTAGAATAGAAACAGAAATTATGTTCCTAGTCAAACTAGGAGCATACAAAATGTTCTTAAGAACAACTTCCAAATCATTTGAAAGTTTCAAAATAAGTCTCCTTGGGCTTCGACATCAACTTTTGCTCCGTTGCCCATGTAGAGACTTGTGTCTCCCTTCTTGCAGTGCTTATTTCTTTTGAACCCCTGTAACAAATTGCAAATATAGTTCCACATCGGTATCCAATATCTATGTGTTTGAAGAAATAACATTTAAACCAATGTGAATCATGAAAGTTGTACCTGAGGTTTGCCCAGCATCCCTCTTGTTCCTCAACTCTTTGAGATAGGTTGGACAATTCCTTTTCCAATGTCCGCTCTCACCACACTCAAAGCATGGATCATTCTCTGTTACGTTAGGCTTCTTAAGCTTAGGTTTTGGAGGTTCCACTTTAGCCTTTCTTTTCCCCTTTCCTTTGATGTACCCCTTTCCTTTGGCAACATTTTCCTTGGGTTCGGGGAATGACCTTTTCTTATTGCCGCCCTCATTGATCGAGAGAACAGGTAGAACCTTTCTACCAATCCCTGCCTTGGCTGTTTTGAGCATTACATGAAGCTCACCAATGCTCTTGTCCCACCTGTTCATATTGTAATTCATTATGAATGTCTCAAACCTTTTGGTTAGGCCATTAAGGATCTAATCCATGGACAACTCCTTTGAGACGGGACAATTAAGCCTCTCGAGGCGATCAACGTGGCTTTGCATCTTAAGAACATAAAATGATACCGATTGGGTTTCTTCCATGCGACATGCATGAAGCGCTCAAACCGTTTCGAAGCCCTTTACCCTAGCTTGTTGAAGGAACATTTCCTTCAATTGGGTAATCATGTCATATGCCCGATGATGCTCCAAGTCCTTTTGGAGTTCAGGAATCATGGTTCCCATCATGAGGCAAGAAACCTGCATAGAATCCTTAGTGTATTGAAGCCAATCATTATAGGCCTCAACATCCTCGGGGTCGGGTTGGTCAGGAATGGGATCGTCAAGGACATAGGCCTTTTTTTCTTGCTTGAGAACAATTCTCAAGTTTCGAAACTAGTCCATAAAGTTATTATGGTTAAGACGATCCCTTTCAAAGATGGTTCTCAGTGATAGGGTAGGGACGGTCGGGGTGGTAGCATTGTTGTTTGCGACCATTTCTACAAAATTACAAAGATCATATTACTATTTCTGAAAAATTACATGTTAATTATTAATACCCTTGGTGACCTTTGTCCTATTACTTAAATTAACAAGGTAGTCAACATTTGACAATTGCAACCAATTGCAACTTCTAGTTTTATGGGATCGGTTAAACATCTTATGTTTAGTCGGCATGTAAAATCCCATCAACACCATTGTACACCATGCTTCGGTGACCCTATGCACATGGTTTCCAATTCAAGTCGTCCTACTTACACACACGTGTGAGTTTACACATACAAGTGTTTACGTGCCCTTATCCCACAATATGTTAAGCCCACCTCAAACACACAAGTTCCCTAAAACTGGTTAGGTGACCTTTATCCCACAACTAGTTCTCAAGTGATTCGAGTGTCGTGTAAAAGGATGGTGTTAAACTTGTTTCCAAAGTGATTTTATTTTTCATTAATTCTAGTTATGAAGACTCTATGTACCTTATATTTGCATGCTTTCAAATACATGGTACCCTACGGTTCTATTAATAAAACCTCTTTTATTTGAAATCATTAATCCTTTTAATAACCTTTTATTAGTCACTTAATGATAGAAACCAAAAAATTCAGCTTGTTAAGATTATTTATTTAGATTGTTAAGCATATCAACATATCAAACAATCAAGATAAAATGGATAATCAAACAAGCATATTGAACAACCACATGTGCATAACCATAGCCACTTAGGTGACCAAACTTATTTGCCATCACAAGTGTGGTCATAAGGTCCTTTCTAAGGGTTAAACACAACACAAAAGATGAGATCTCCAAAGACCCCCACTTGAAGTTGCATCCAAATGCTTCAAGTCCTTCTCTTTGTGTCTTCCTTTTGTGCTTGCATCTTGTGCATCTTTATTTACAAAACATATATCCTAATACAAATTTTCTAATAAAGAAAACACACATAATCTATCTATTACATCACCATTGAATGAATAAATAAATTACATCCAAATACAAGCTCAAAAGAATAAATATTACAACCCATAAGAATGAAATTAACCAAAATAAATCATTCATCCAAAACCAAACCATCACAAGGTCAAGACTAGGTTATGCACTAATATGAACCAATATACAAGAACCAAAATGAATCCCCATTTGACCCTAACTTTTCAGCTATATAAACCTAAGAATTTTAGGGTATTTTGTCCAAATAAAACACAATCAACCATTTTAATATCTTTTCTTTCAAGGTTTAATCATCAGCATGTAAGATATAACCTTGAAAGGTTAGGGATTCATCATAACATCACAAAACAACCCCTATTAGGTTGTTAAAACCCCATAAAACCAATTTTACAAGGATAATGAAGCTAGTCATCCACATATCCAGTTCTAGACGCGAATGTTGGGTTTGTTGGACCAATTTCAAAGTTGTTTAACATTTTAAACAAGAAAAACGCAGTGGAAACAAACATTAATATATTGTTTTGTAAACTGAAAATTAAGGCGCATTTTATGTCAACAACAAAACCAAGATTGTAACGATCATTCATATGTGAAAGAACTAGCAAACAAACAATATGTAACAACCAAAATAAACCATGGAACTACCTTCCAGAGGCTGCCCAAAACATTACAAGAACCACCTTCCAAAAGCTGCCTAAAAACGTTGGATGTGAAGAAGAGGATGAAGCCTTGAAGGACCAAAACACCAAAGAAGATGTCCTCAAGCTTGTATACCCACAAGCATCAAGCAAAGACCCTTTTGTTAGGATTTGAACACCAAAACCGAATCAAGAAAACTGCTAAAAAGCGATTTTCAGCTTGTATTTTCTTCAAGAATAGAGAAGAAGAAATGTCCTTGAGGTTCTTGCATGTGAGAGAGATAAGGAAGATTGAGTGTGTGTGTGTGTTTTTCACTAGTTAATGAAGACCTTGTTCCAAGAAAACAAAAGGCACATCCCCTTCAAATTTTATTTACCTTTTAATTGTTAATTAGTTATTGAATTAGTCGTGTAATTAACCATTTAATTACATAACTCACACACTTTATTATTCTTTGGTGTTATTTAACCAACTTAAATAACATTACAAATAATCTCATGAACAAAATATTCCTATAAGTTGTTCCATCTCAAATGCAACTTATTTAGAATACCCATTTTCTAAATAGGTGTAATCATTTAATTGCATGATCATATCATCAATTAAATGCTAATTGGTGTTTCCTAAGCTTGTTATTAGGTATGACCGACTTGGATCATAACGTACTGACCACATCAATGTTCTATGTGTCTTGGGCATTAAGTATCCAACAATCTTAACTGTGGTGGAGAGGGTCATATGAGTAGAGACTGTAAGAAGCCGATGGCTGAGGGTTCTGGGGTGAAGAAGACTGGAGGTGAAGGTCCGAGGGCAAGCGCCAAAGCGTTTACGATAACACAGGAGGAGCCTAGGACGAACCTTGATATTGTATCAGGTACGTTTCTAGTAAACTAAACTTTAGCCTCTTTGTTATTCGATTCTGATGCTAGTAAATGTTTTATTTCTGTTGCTTTTTGTGCTAAACTGCCTATTAGTTGTAGGAGTGTAGATGCGTCCTTTGATGTAGAAACTGCCATAGGTAAGTCTACTAGAATTTCTGAGATGGTAGAAGGTTATGATATGGAACTAAAAGGTCATAAGTTTCCGGTTAGACCATTCGTGATGACCTGGGTGGTTTCCATGTGGTTCTTGGGATGGATTGGTTAGCAGAATATGAGACGGACATTGTGTGTCGCAAGAAGGTGATTCGTTTGAAAGCGCCTGATGGGAGTGCGGTGACGGTTTATGGAGATTGAGTCATGATGATTCCGAATGTTATTTCGATGGCGGTGGCGGAAAAGTGTATGAGGTGTGGATGTAGCACCTACTTGGCTTATGTAAAAGACGTGGAGACACCAATACCGCAGCTATCCGATGTCCTGGTGGTATGTGACTTTCCAGATTTGTTTCCCGAAGATTTACCTGGAGTGCCACCTGACCGAGAGATCAAGTTTCAGATTGATCTGATACCGGGTGCCCAACCTGTTGCCAAGATACCGTATCGGTTGGCTCCTACTGAGATGAAGAGTTGATGGAGCAATTGCAAGAGCTGCTTGATAAGGGGTTAATTAGACCGAGTATCTCTCCTTCGGGTGCTCTGGTCTTATTCGTGAAGAAGAAATATGGTAGTATGAGGATGTGTATTGACTACCGTGAGCTGAATAAGTTGACGATAAAGAATCGATACCGCTTTTCGAGAATTGATGATTTGTTTGATCAGCTTCAAGGTGCCAGTTCGTTCTCGAGGATAGATCTTCGATCAGCCTACCATCAGTTAAAGGTGAAAGAACAGGATATCCCTAAAATAGCGTTCCACATGGGTTATAGTCACTACGAATATCTCCTTATGTCATTTGGTTTGACCAATGCGGCAACTGCTTTTTATGGATCTGATGGATTGAGTGTGTGGCCGAAGTTGGATAAATCAGTGATTGTTTTTATCAATGATATCTTGATTTATTCCAAGAGTGAGGAGGAGCATACCGGTTGCATTCGGGAGGTGTTGGAGACGTTGAGAAAGGAGAAAATGTATGCTAAATTCTCCAAGTGCATGTTCTGGTTGCACAAAGTTCAGTTTTTTGAGTCATGTAGTGAATCCTGAGGGGATTAAGGTGGATCCAGCAAAGGTGAAGGTAGTGATGCAATGGAAGTCTCCAAAGATGCCATCCGAAATTCGTAGTTTCTTGGGTTTGGCGGGCTACTACAGGAGATTCATTCAGGACTTCTCTAAGATCGCCTCTCCATTGACCAAGTTGACCCGGAAAGATGTAGAGTTCGTATGGGGTCAAGCTCAAGAGAAGGCGTTCGAGGAATTAAAGGCGAGGTTAACTCAAGCTCCTGTTCTGTCATTACCTGATGTAAGTGAAGATCTGGTGGTTTATTCTGATCTTTCCTACTCGGGGTTGGGGTGTGTGCTAATGTAGAGAGGAAAGGTTTTAGCCTATCCATCCCGACAGTTGAAGGATCATGAGGTCAATTATCCTACTTAAGATTTGGAGCTAGAAGTCGTGATCTTTGCGTTAAAGATTTAGAGGCACTACCTTTACGGGACAAAGTGCACCATATTCACCGACCACAAGAGCCTGAAGTACTTCTTTGAGCAGAAAGATTTGAACATGAGGTAGAGGAGATGGTTGGAGCTTATAAAAGATTATGATTGCGAGATCCACTACTATCCGGGCAAAGCCAACATGGTGTCGGATGCCCTTAGCCGAAGAAAGATAGCCGAGCCGATTCGGGTGAAAGCTTACCAGTCGATCATGACCTCTGATGTGATGAAGCAAGTCAAGGAGTTTTAAGATGAGGCATTGAAAAAAGATAATCTTAACTCTAAAAGAATGAGAGGTCTGGTTGCGGAATTGGATGAAAACACACTCGGTGTTAGAACCCGATTTGGATGGATATGGATTCCTCGGTTTGGGGATCTACGCATGAAGATTATGGATGAAGGTCATCAGACTCGATTGCATTCATACCACTACTACAAAGATGTACCAAGACATAAAGAAAGATTAATTATGGTCGGGTATGAAGCGTGATGTGGTGGAGTATGTGAGTAAATGCCTTACTTGTTTACAACTGAAGACCGAGCACCAAAAGTCGTATGGGAAAATCCAACCTTTGGATATACCAATGGAAGTGGGAACATATCACCATGGACTTTATTACGAAGCCACCGTGTACCGTGCGAGGGTATGATGCCATATGGGTGATAGTTGATCGTTTGACAAAGAGTGCTCATTTCCTACCGATTCGCAAGACGTATTCATCCGAGAGGTTGGCGGATCTTTTCATCAAGGAGATCGTAACTCTTCATGGTGTGTCGGTGTCCATTGTGTCTGATCGTGACACTCGGTTTACATCCAAAGTTTGGAAGAAATTCCATGATGCTATGGGGATGAGGTTACATATTAGCACGACTTATCATCCTCAAACGGATGGTCAGTCAGAGAGGACAATTCAGACACTGGAAGATATGCTTCGGGCATGCGTCATCGACTTTGGAGGAAGCTGGGATGACCACTTACAATTACCTGAGTGCTTATATAACAACAGTTATCATGCCAGCATTGGTATGCCCCCTTATGAGATGCTATACGGTAGGAGATACAGGACACCCGTCTGTTGGGGTGATATTGGTCAGAAGGAGTTAGGGAGCATCGAGGTGATCGAGGCTACGACTGAGAAGCTTGAAAAGATCAAGGCCTTCATGAAGGCAACCAAAGATAGACAGAATTCCTATGCTGATAAACGATGTTGACTGATTGACTTCCAGGTGGGTGACAGGGTAATGTTGAAAGTCTCACCTTGGAAGGGTATCATTTGGTTTAGAAAGCGGGGCAAGTTGAGCCCGAGATACATAGGGCCTTTCCGAATCATTTGTAGAGTAGGAGAGGTGGCCTATAGATTGGAGTTACCAGATGAGTTAAGTGGAATTCACCCGACATTCCATGCATCTCATCTGAGAAAGTGTCTAGCAGACGAGGATATGATTGTTCCACTAGAGGATATCGAGGTAGATGAACGACTCAATTATGTCGAGCAACTAGTGGTAATCATTGATCATAAAGAGAAGAGGTTAAGGAATAAAGTGGTTCCTCTGGTGTGTATATAGTGGAAGTACAGAAAGGGATCAGAGTCTACATGGGAGACTGAAGAAGAGATGAGACAACATTACCCACAGTTGGTCGAGGAATTACAGGTTTCGGGGACGAAACCTATACAAGGGGGGTGGACTTGTAACACCCGTTTATTTAGAGTCAAAGAAAGAAAGAATAAAGTGAAGTAAAAAGAAAAGATATTTTACCCAAGTTAAGGGGTAAAAAGTGTCAAAAAGGACAAAAGGTTTGAAAAAGAGGGTGTAAAAGGTGATGGTCACTCATCACCTCCTACACACCTTTTCATTCGGGTTTCTTGAGAAAAAGAAAGAGAGAAAGTAGAAAGTTCAGTTCTTTGAAGAGCAAGAGTAGAAAAATTCGAATTGAAGGTAAGAATTCATGTTTTTATGGTGTTCTTAACCGCTTATGTCTCAGGTGTACGCTTATGTGTGTTTGTATGTGTTTAGGTATGTTTTTAGTGGGTTTCTAGGTGGTGGAACTCAATTTCAAACGAGTTTGGAAAAGCCATACTCAAGAGCTGCAAAGGTGAGTTGTAGAGCCCCTTTTTTACTAGTTTTAACTGATTTTGGGGCTGGAATGCGTTAATGTATGTTTTCACTAAACTGGGTTTTAAACCCGTATGCCTGAATGTATGTATGTTTTGATTATGATGTGATGTTGGGCTATCTTCGTGCTTGTTTATGTTATGATTGTGTTTCTAAGGCTTAGAATGTAAGATTTAGCTTAGAACATGATAGATGGTGCTTGGAAACTGAGATCTAATGTTTAAGGATTATATATTTAAGTTTTAGAATCTGCCTAAGTATGTAGAAGTAATGCGGATGAGTATTGGAAGTCAATGCGAATGAATAGTTAATGCGGATGAGCATTAACCACTAAGTAAGCCAATGCGGATGAGTATTGGAAATTCAATGTGGATGAACAGTTAATGCGGATGAGCATTTACCACTAAGTAAGCCAATGCATATGAGTATTAGAAGTCAATGCGGATGAACAGTTAATGCGGATGAGCATTAACCCTTAAGTAAGTCAATGCGGATGAGTATTGGAAGTCAATGCGGATGAACAGTTAATGCGGATGAGCATTAACCATTAAGTCAATGCGGATGAGTAATGGAGAGTCAATGTGGATGAACAGTTAATACGGATGAACATTTACCACTAAGTAAGAGAAATGCGGATGAGTAGTGGGAAATGCGGATGTAGTAGAAAAATGCGGATGAAGTAAAAGAAATGCGGATGAACAAAAAGGCAAATGCGGATGGACATTTAGAATAGTTTTTGACTTTCTAAGGAAAAAGTGAAACTTAGGATTTGACTTGGGATGTTCCCGGGGGTTCTTGTAATTTGACTTTTGATGTTATAGATGCTATGATGGGCCTGTCATGGTGTATGTTTGATACTTATGCATGATGGTATGTATGATGCATGTTATGAATGTATGATGCCGTGTATATTGATGTTGACTGCTTATGTTTATGTTCCTATTATGTATGTTTATCTTTCCCATGGCTTTACGTGTTATAGTTGTGAAAGAAATGATAAAGTATTATGTAACGTAAAGTGAAAGATAATGAAAGAGGAACATAATGATAGAATGCATGCATTAATGAAAGAGAAAGTATAGAAAGGCTTTCAAGCAATATCTATAGAGGTGCACAACTCTAAAATGTCGTAAGCTCAAATGTGTATGGTTTAGATAACCCTTAAGGATACACGCACGGGTCCAGTCATTGTGACTGACCAGTGATATAGTACATGGTTAATAGTGATTAGTCACCCCAGTGCTGGTGCCAGGCTATGTGCTTTATGGAAGTCATTTATGATCTTTGGCCCAGTACCCTCTTCGTGCATACGTTTGGGTGTAGTATACATTTGGGATCTTTGTCTCTTGCCTCGGTGCTGGTGCCAGGCTATGTGCATTATGGAAGTCGTTTATGATCTTCGGCTCAGTACCTGCTTTGTGCATACGTTTGGGGGTATAGCTGATGACACTGATCCGGAAAGAGATATAAAGTAAGAAAGTATGAACAAATGTGAATGATAATGACGTACGGTGAATGAAAGTATGAATGAATGATGAAGATAATAATGATATTATCTATTTGTACATATGATGTGTGATCACATGCTAAATTAAGAACAGTTTTAATGAATGTATAATATGTTTTATTATAAAACTAGAACTCACTCAGCAACAATGACTTTTTATGCATTTTCCAATTGGTAGGTGGGCATTGTTGAGGATAGCACGGGGCAGCTACTTCGGATTTTGGATGGCATTCTTCTGTTAATGTTTTTGCATTGTAATGCAAACAAATGAAAATGTGTAATGAATGATTGTATTAACTTGCAAAAGCATTTTTAATGAAATGAAAAGTTGATTTGATGTTCCGCTGCGATGTTTTATGAAAGTTAAATATAATTATATGTTTTATGAGCAATGATTGGCCAGCTGTAAGCGTCCCGGGAACGGGGCCTTACACGTTTGGAAGAAGCCATACTCAAGAGCTGCAAAGGTGAGTTCTAGAACCCCTCTTTTACATGTTTTAACTGATTTTATGGCTGGAAATGCATGAATGTATGTTTTTATAAAACTAGGTTTCATACCCGTATCTATGAATGTGTTTATGATGCGGCTGGGGTTTGATTTTGGGCTATGTTCATGTTTGATGATGTTATGGTTTTGTTTCTAAGGCTTAGAATGTATGATTTAAGCTTAGAACATGATGGATGGTGTTTGGGGACCGAATTATGATAATAACTACGCCCTAGGCTGCTCATGCACCTAAACATTAGTTCATACACCTAAGTTTAGAAAAACTATTTAAATGTGAGAAATGTGGATGAGCATTGACAAATGCGAATGAGAAAGTCAATGCGGATGAGAAAGTCAATGCGGATGAGAAAGTCAATGCGGATGAGAAAGTCAATGCGGATGAGAAAGTCAATGCGGATGAGTAAGTCATGAGAATGAACAAATACAGATGAGTAAGTCATGCGAATGAACAAATGCGGATGAGTAAGTTCATGCGAATGAACAAATGCGGATGAGTAAGTTCATGCGAATGAACAATGCGAATGAGTTAGTTCATGCGAATGAACAAATGCGGATAATCATTGACAAATGCGGATGAACAAAGTTAATGC
This sequence comes from Flaveria trinervia, assembly GCA_025506515.1. NCBI lineage: Eukaryota > Viridiplantae > Streptophyta > Magnoliopsida > Asterales > Asteraceae > Flaveria > Flaveria trinervia. The sequence goes on from CM046447.1 coordinate 40,975,605, forward strand.
GGATGAACAAATGCGGATGAGTAAGTTCATGCGAATGAAAAAATGGGGATGAACAAAGTTGATGCGGATGGACAAAAGGAAATACGGATGAACAAAAAGAAATGCGGATGAACAAAAAGAAATGCTGATGAACAAAAAGAAATGCGGATGAATAAAAAGAAATGCTTATGAAGTGAAGGGAAATGTGGAGGAACACTTGGAATATTTTATGACTTTTTGGGAAAAAAGTGAAATATAGGCTTTGACTTGGGAGATTCCCGGGGGTTCATGTAAGCTGACTTTTGAGGTCCTAGATGATATGATGGGAATTGTATGATGATGTTACGATGTATGATTGATGCTTATGCATGATGGTATGTATAATGTATGTTTTGTATGTATGATGCCCTGTATGATGATGTTGACTATGTATATTGATGTTCCTTGCATTGTATATTTATTTTCCTATGGCTTTACGTTGAATGTTAATGAATGAAATGAAAGTATTATGTAACGTAAAGTGGAAGATAATGAAAAGAGGAACATGATGAAAGAATGCATGCATTAATGAACGAAGGAAAGTAAAGTAAGTCTTGCAAGCCTTGTATGTGGAAACACGCCCAATGAAGGGTGTTAGTTCAACGGTGTGTGGGTTAGCTATCCCAGAAGGATGCACACTGGGGTCTTTCTTTGTGATTGACCATTTGAATAGAACCTTTGTTGCTTGCCGTAAATATTCTGGTCAGGCGGGGGGGTTTATGATAGACCTCGGCCCGGTACCCGCTTATGCATGACCGTGGGTATAACACATGATAATGGTACACTTGAATTTACCCAAATATTGTGGTCGGGCTGCTGTGTGCCATGACGGGGGGTCTATGATAGACCCCGGCCAGTACCAGCTTTATGCATGGCAGTGGGGTGAAGTTCATGGTTTTTGATGGAATGAAAAGAAGTAATGATGAACGTATGAATGAAAGTAAGAAAGCATGAATGAATGAAAGTTGATGAATGAATGATGAAGATAATAATGATATTATCTATATTTACGTATGATGTGTGATCACATGCAAAAGTAATGAATGGTTTTAGTGAAAGTAAAGTATGTTTTACTTAAAACTAGAACTCACTTAGCAGTACTGACTTTTTATGCATTTTTCCAATTGGCAGGTGAGCATTGCTGAGGATGGCGCGGGGCAGCTACTTGGCATTTTGGATAACGTTCTTTTGTTAATGTTTTTGCACTAGAATGCGAACAAATGATATTGTGTAACGAGTGTTGTATTATTTTGCAAAAGCAAATTTTATGAAAATGTTGTTTTTAATGTTTCCACTGCAACGTTTATTTCAAGTCAATGTAATTATATGTTTTATGAGCAATGATTGACCAGCTGTGAGCGCCCCGGGAACAGGGCCTTAAAATACAATTGATTTTGTTTGTTGTCTAATCATTTGTATCCAGCTGGCCTTCAAAGTATGGCCGGCTGTAGGATGTAGTATATGTATCTCAAGTGTTTGTTACTTTTTGGATATCCTTTGTAACATTTGTAATAGAACTTGAGAAAGCAATATACTAGCAATATTGAAAACCAACTCCTTGTGTGTTTTGCTATCTTGTTTTGTCTCATATTTACTTATGTTCTTAGTATCATTACAAAAGCTTAACCAGTTCCCTATTTAACATGTTAAGTGTTCTTAGCAACTCTCCTCACTGTGTTGTTATGTTGTAAGTGCATACCCTTCACTGGTCCTGCAATTGGTATCAGAGCATTCCAGACTCTTGATATAAGATCTCACCATCTTAAGATCCCACACACACGAAATACTTAACATCTCAAATGGCAGCTATCTCCAAATCTGACATGGAAACTGGAACCATGACAAAGTCGCCACTGATCACTCTTGATGAGTTTGACACTTGGTGCCAAAGAATCGAAGGCTTTATCAGGTCTCTAGACTCAAGAATATGGGAATCTATTGAAAATAGACCTTACATACCAAGCACCTCTTCTGCAAGTGGAGGTGGTATGATCCCTAAGGCTATGACTGACTACTCAGATGAAGATAGCAAGAGAGTAGACATTGACCACAAGGTTATGACAACCCTTCAGACTGCTCTTCCAAACTCTGTACATAGAGGTTTGAAGAAATTCAAAATAGCTAAACAACTATGGGATGCATTGAAACTAATGTATGGGGGTTCCTCTGAAGCCAAGGAGAACAAGAAGGATCTCTTAAAGCAGCAATTTGAAAACTTCACCTTTAAAGCAAGAAAGACCATGACTCAACAATACTTCAGGTATGTTGAGATTGTAGATACCCTAGTCGATGGTGGAGTAGCTCTTGAAAATAGAGATATTGTAAGGAAGTTCAGGTCCTCTCTTCCTAGGCATTGAACACACTACTATGTTGTTATCAAGAGAACTGAGAACCTGAAGACTCTCACCTTGACAGAGTTATATGTGATTCTCAGTGGCTACCAGATGGAGATGAACATGCAAGGTTCATTTGGCAACTACAACAATCAAATGGGTTCAACCCTTCATGTGGTTGAAAGAGATAGCATAAAACCCCAACATCATCTCATATGCTACCCTAACCACTCACAAAAGGGTCCTTTCATCACCTTCTTCGAGACATCAAGGGAGAATTATACTCAAGGAAGCCCATTCCAAGAGACAAGTTCTTCTTAAGCCTGTGTCTTTTGATGAAAGTTGTGGCAGCTTTCTCTTCACCCTTGAAGATCTGGACTGTATCAATCCAGATAATCTTGAGTATATAGAGATTGTCCAGCAAATGGCTCTTCTCACTCACAGAGACAAGAAGTTCTATAAGCGGATAGAAAGGAAGTTTCCCAGCAATACAGCCAGTGGAAATTTTGGACTAGACAAAGGCAAAGTCAAATGTTACAACTATAACTTGACGGGCCACTTTGCCAAAGAATGCAATGCACCAAGAATAAATGGTGGCCAAGCACAGTCCAGACCAAACTACACTGATAAAGCTACATAGAATGATAAACCAAAGCAGCAACCTGTAGTTGCTATTGAAGAAAGTGGCTTTGACTGGAGCTTTCAGGTGGAAGATGCATCTCCAAACCAAGCATTGATGGCTGACCATGATGAATCAAAGGTATTGGAACATCTCTGTACTCATGAATGTATTGCTAAAGTCAACGGATACAGGTCCTATAATGTAGAAATGAGATCTGATCTTAAGTCCTTAAACATATTAATAGCTTATTTTTGAAAGGCTGAATGTGACTATAAGCTAAAGATAGAGGACTTAGAGAAGACCATTTCAATTCTAAAACATGATCACACCAATTATATGACTCAGATCAAGGATTTCATAACTAAGTTTACTGAATGCCAGGCTAAGATTGTGATCAGCAAAGCTAGGGTAGAAAAATGTGTTCTTGAAGAAGAGACCTTTAAGAACATGATATCCTCATCCCTGCATGCCAAAGTATGTTATTAGAATAAGCAGGGACTAGGATCCAGTGAGATAGCTTCTCCACACAAAATCTTGCATGTAAGATCACCTAGGTGTGGAACTTGTGCAGATGAGCTTTCTCACATAGATCCTTTGAGTGAAGAGGATGAAGAAGTGATAGTGTAGAATTCCTCTGAGAAGAGTGAAGAGGAGGATTCTAGGAAGGGTCACTATCATTCTAAGAAGGAAAGAAAGACTGTGATGACCAAGTCTATAAGGAAGAACTTGATCAGAAAAAGCAAGAGAAAAGCTAGGAAGGCTCAAAAGATGAAGGCCACTTTTGATTCTGGGTAGAAACAAGTTTTTATCTCTACAGGGTTTGAAGTGGTGAAGACTGGTTCACGTTCAAATCATCTCAGCATCAAGAAAAAGGCTGATCTGTTGTGTACCACTGCTACATAGCCTGGACCATCCAATTCCAAGAATAATTCTTAACCCAAAAGGACTATCTCAACATCTACAAAGATGAAGGTGGAGAAAGGATGTGATCAAAGTCAGCCTTGTTCTCAAAAGAAGGCTCTTTGGAAGAAAAAGGTAGAATGTTTTATGTGTGAAAGTACCTCTCATCTTGCTAAGGATTGTCCATACAATCTAAGAGGTACTCTCCAAATGACCAGGAAAGAGACTTCCAAGAGCTCTCAGAAGAATTCAGCTTCGAAAGGAAAATTTGTTTCCTTCGGATGCTCCAAAATAAAGAAGAAGGGAAGTGGAAAATTGCCTTCGGAAGAAAATTTGGTCTCGCAAGAAAAATTGGTCTCGGAAGAAAGGAATACTTCCAAAGCACTAAAGTCTGCTGTAGTGTTTGCAGAATCTTCCAAAGGTCCGGTCATCAAAACTTCCAAAGTCTCAACAGCTTCTGAAGTATTAAAGGTCAAGTCCAAACTTTCGAAGGTGGTGTGGTAGTCAAAGAAAGACCAAGTGACTAAATGTCTCCATCAACAACAACACAAGATTCTCAAAGCACAACTATAGGATCTATTACAATTACATTACCTTCTACTTCTTTTGTTGAGCCCAAGACCAATAAGGCTTGGGTTTCCAAATGTAACTAATCATTTTCTTTGTGCAGAAACAGCTCAAGACAAACCAGAATGTCTGGATCATTGATAGTGGTTGTTTTAGGCACATGACAGGCAATAGGTCACTACTCTAGAATTTTGAAAGAATTGATAGAGGGTTAGTTGCTTTTGGTAGAGATGAAGGTGGTTACATTTATGGAAGGGCAAGATCACAAATGTAAGCTCGGAATTGAAAAGGTAAACTTTGTCAATAAGCTTAGGTACAATCATCTGAGTGTATCCTAAATTTGTGATCAGAGTCATAACATGCTCTTTACTGAGCATGAGTGCATTGTTCTTAAGCCTGGGGTGGTTATTCCTCATGAGCATATCTTACTCAGAGCCCCCTACGAAAGAGAACATGAACAAGATGTACTTGCAAGAGACATCTCCCTCTACAAAAGTTTCAAGTTTTCAATCTAAAGCAAATAGTGATGAGTCATTCCTATTGCATAAAAGAATGTGCCATGTAAACATTAAGAACATAAATAAACTTATTAAGAATGATTTGGTAACTGGAATGCAAAAGAAAGAGTTTACAAGTGATGATCAATGTGTTGCATGTCTGAAAGGGAAGCAACATATGGTATCTCATAAGCCTAAGGAAAGAAACTCCATCACTACACCCGTACACTGGTTACATATGGATCTCTTTGGCCCCACCAGTGTAATGAGTCTAGGAAGGAACTCTTATTATTTGGTGATCATAGATGACTTTACAAGATTCACTTGGGTCTTTTTCCTGATATCTAAGGATGAGACCCCTGAGATTCTAAAGAATTTCATCTTAAAGATTGAGAATCAATGTGATCACAAGGTCAAAACCAGAAGATGTGATCAGGGAACTAATTTCAAGAACCAAATCCTTGATACATTTTGTGATGAAAAGGGTATTACAAGACAATACGGTGCTCCCACAAATCCTTAGAAAAATGGTTTTATTGAGAGGATAAATAGGACATTGATTGAAGCTGCAAGAACAATCCTGTTTGATTCTAAGCTACCTATCACCTTCTGGGTAGAGGCAGTCAACATCTAGAATACCAATGATCAAATTACTAAATTTGCTGAGAAATCAGTTGATGGACACTTTATTGGATACTCTTCTCAAGCTAAGGCTTATAGAGTATACAATCTCAGAACTAGAATTGTTGAGGAGTCCGCCAATGTGACTTTCAATGAACACACACCCTGTGTGGCTGGTTCCGATCCTGATTGGCTATTTAATCTTGATTTAGTTACCAACTATTATAACAAATATTCTGAGAATGTTTCAGGATCTATAGATATCTTACCCACAGGTGATCCTAATCCAAGATTTAGGCTAAGAAGACCTTCAAGTTACACATCTTCAGCTCTAGTTGTAACTACTTCTTCAAATAAGGTTTCTATCAGCACCACAATGACAAATTCAGCTAATACATCTGAGATGCCTTCAAATTCCAACTCAGAGGCTCTACAAGTAAATAAAGACATTTCAAATGCAGAAGAAAATAATGGTGGTGGTGACAGTGATTAGGAATTTCTTGATGCTGATAACCACACCATAGATGACAACATCAATGATGTCCCACACTCATTGGATCAAGTTTCTCTTAAGAAGTGTGTTGATGTGGTGGGAGAAGCATCAATGCCAGATCTAAATTTTACAAATTTAGATCTCTCTCAGCAACTTGCTATGATCCCTCAGCAAAGGATCCACAAATCTCATCCCACCACAAACATCATTGGAGATGTTGACAAAGGGGTAAGAACAAGAGGACAAACCCATAAAGAAAATGTTTGTCTTCACTCTTGTTTCTTATCTCAGATAAAGCAAAAGAAAATTGATGAGGCTCTGAAAGATGGAAGTTGGGTGGAAGCCATGCAAGAGGAATTGCTTCAATTCAAAAGGCAGAAAGTTTGGAACCTTTATGATCTTCCTCATGGGAAAACTACTATAGGAACCAAATGGATGTTTAGGAATAAGAAAGATGATAGAGGCATTGTCATAAAAAAAACAAACCTAGACTAGTTTTTCAAGGGTACACATAAGAAGAAGGAATAGACTACACTGATGTCTTTGCTCCTGTAGCAAGACTAGAAGCTATTAGGATATTCTTCGCATTTTCTACATCCAAGAACTTCAAGGTCTATCAACTTGATGTCAAGCGTGCTTTTCTATATGGGGTGATTGATGAAGAGGTATATGTTAAACAACCACCTAGTTTTGTAGATCCTGATCATCCTGATTATGTCTGCAAGCTTGACAAAGCTCTTTATGGGTTACATCAGGCACCAAGGAAATGATATGAGACTTTATTTCACTATCTCTACAAGCATGTATATAGAAGGGGTGCTATATATGGAACTCTCTTCATCAAAGGATAGGGAAATGACTTAATTCTAGTTCAAGTGTATGTAGATGACATCTTTGGTTCAAGTAATCCAAGCTCTGCAAAGACTTTGAGAAGTTGATGAAGAGCAGATTTGAAATGAGTGCAATGGGGGAACTTAATTTCTTTTTAGGAATTCAAGTGAATCATGTTGAAGATGGCATCTTCATTAGTTAGTAAAAGTATGTTCAAGACATACTCAAAAGATTCAACATGACTGATTGTAAGATTGCTAAGACACCCATAGCAAGAAACCACACCCTTGGGCCTGATCTTGAGGGGGAGTGTGTAGAAGAACACCTTTATAGGGCTATGATTGGGTCTCTTATGTATCTCACATCTAGCATGCCCGATATCATGTTTGCCACATGTATTTGTGCAAGATATCAAGCCAACCCCAAGATGTCTCACCTCATCACCGCCAAAAGGATTCTAAGATACCTCAAAGGTGGCGCAACACTTGGTTTTGCTATCCTAAGAATTTTGACTTCAATCTGTATGCTTATACAAACAGTGATTATGGTGGTTACAACTGCAAAGTCCACATCTGGGGGATGTGTTAGTTTCTTGGTGGAAGGGTTGTCTCATTGCAATGCAAGAAACAATTATGTGTCTCTACATTAACTACTGAAGCTGAATACATTGCTATTGCAAGCTGCTACGCTCAAGTTCTTTGGATTCTGAATCTGATGCTTGACTATGAATTAAACTTCAAGGAGACTCCCATTCACATAGACAACAACAGTGCTATCTCTATCACAAAGAATCCTATGCAACACTCAAGGACAAAACACATCAATATCAGGTATAATTTAATTAGAGATAACTTTGAAAATGGATTAATTAAACTAGTCAAAGTTAACACAAATGAACAATACGTTGATCTATTTACAAAATCCTTTGATTAACAGAGATTTAAGTATCTTATATCAGTTATTGGGAAAATTAACTTTGAGTAGGTTTTTCTTAAAACTAATTCTTATTTTCTTGAAATCAGTGTGTCCAAAGTTGTTTAGTTTATCACCTTCATAAGCTCTTGTTTTCTCTGGATAAAAATCTTTTGAAGTCTTTCCTTAGACTTTTGAAAAAAAATTTATCCTTCGGAAGATATGTTTTTACCTTCGGAAGAAACTTATGCCTTCAAAACAAATAATTGCCTAAGTCATTTTCCTTTGGAATAAATTTCTAAAATATCTTCCGAAGCTTAAAACCTTTCTTAGGCACTTATATGTTTTCAAGGACAATTTCCTTCCGAAGAAAGTTAACTCTCGGAAGCTTCGTTCTTTTGAACAAAACATCCAAGTCTTAATTTTCATCCGAAGCAGAATCTTTCAAAACTCTTAGGAAATTCTTCCGAAGTTAGTTTGGCTTCGGAAGCTTTTTCATTAAAACTTCCGAAGACAATTTACCTTCGGAAGCTTTTTGATTTCCAAGAAAACTACTTTTTAAGAGGTGGGACCGACATCCGCATTTCAAATTTTATCCTTTATCATTAACTTTGTCTTAAAACCTTTTCACATATAAACCCAACAGTTCCCCCTCTTTCTATCATCTTCATTTTTCGACCAAACCTAAATCACAAATTTCTCTCTAAAACTGCCTTCATTCATACTTCCTTCATCCTTAAGCGTTCTCACAATGGCCAACCTTAACCGACGAAATGACCCAGATTTCTCCATGCAGTTACATAGGCAACACAACCAAGTTGCTCTATTACACTCTGAGAACGATCCACATTTCTCATAGGTTTGCCATTTCTTAGCTCTATCAAACTACTTCACCTCCCTTACCATTGATCCTACTATGTATGAGGATTATCTGCTTGAAATTTGGAAGACCTGCTAAGAGGTCATTTTGGATGGGGAGAAGGCACTATCTGGCACAGTGCAGAGGAGAACAATATTCATCACTCTGGCCATTATCAACAATCATCTTCAACTGGATGATGAAGAAGGTGAGGTGTTCTTCCATAAAGAAGCTTTTAACCACTCCTTTGAGAAAATAGGCTATGAGGGAGATTTCTCTGTAAAGACCTTCAGGAAAGGAAGGTCTCATCTGAGTGGAAATACCTACTACATGTGGTTATCCACAACTTGTCCAACAAGCATTGGGGGTGGGACCAGATTCTTGAGGATCTCTCCTTCATAGAGCATAGGATGGTTTTAGGAGTGAAGTTCAAGTACTCTCAATTTATTTATATAAATCTTCTTGCTAACTTGACTCCTTAGAATACTACATATTTCCTAGATATGTTCAATACATTCTTAATTGTGAACTGGGCTCATAGTTAAGGGAAACAGGTAATATTCTTAAATTGGTACAAATGAAGACCGATGTCTTTAAAATCATGAGAAAGCCAACTGTTGGCTTCTCTACGGTAGAAACAGCCCTTATCCCAAAAATGATAGAGCTCATTGCTCAAGGTGACAAACTAGCAGCACCAGCTAGTGTTGAACCCACACCTTCTACACCTCAGCCACAAACTGTCACAAACGTGCACCTGTTAAGTCTCCAAGGTCATTCATCTTGAATCTCAAGTGACTACCTTGCAAAACAAGGTTAATGATCAACAACATTAGATTTCTTTTCTCAAGGAACAACTAGTGGGAGACCTTTAAGAGGAGCTCAACCAGGAACACAAGAATTTGTGAGTGTGATTGACCTAACTCCTAGTTCACCAATGCAAGAGGGACTCACCATCCTCATTTGCAATTGTGCATACTCAGCAACTTCCTAAAGTTCACATTAATGTCGACTCCATAGACTCCTACATTCAGAGCCTTTTTAAGGAAGGAATACCAAGGGCAATGTCATCTCCACCAACTTCAAATAACATTATTGGGTGGATGTATGACGAAAACAGAAGAGCCTTTATCATTCAAAGAGTTCAAAGGCAGCAAGAAGTCTTCAAGTTTTAGACCTTTATCTTCTGTGAAAGTCTTGATCTTGCCAGCATGCCACTTGTCAACCAAAGCCAATCAAGTCAACCTAACAAGCTGGCTCAAAGAAATCAAATCAAAATCACTACAGAGTTCAACTTTAGAAGTAGACTAAGGCAATCAAGCAATATCATTGGTCAATTGGATGTTGAGGAGGACCCTAAGATTAGCTTCATAGGGGAAGCCTTGACTGAAGGCCCAGTGGTAGAACCTGAGAGCTCTGTCTCACCATCAACTGCTATAGAGATTCATTCCCTTTATGAGACACCTACTGGTGAAGGTGCATCTCAACCTCTCTGTGGCAAGGGCTTAGAAGGTAGACCAAGCAATGAAGGCGAAAGCTCTCCCCACCCTAAGTCACAAAGGTCTTTAAGTGACAAGGGAAAAGAAAAATGACTTCTAAGGAGATTAAAGAGGAGGAGAGAGAGAGAGAGAGGAAAAGGAGGCTAAGGGGAGAAGGTTCCTCTACTAGGTCTGCAAGAGTCATGGAATCTGCTATCAGGACACCCCCATGCCACACACTTAGAATGATAAGTTGAGGGCAGTCAAGATCAACTACTTGTAGACCATGAACTATGACATAGATAATAACATCGCCATCCCCTTAGATGAGTTAAATGAACTAGCTGACAAGCAATTATCAAAGGAAAGAAAAGAGGCAGAGGATGCAAAGCTACTTCTTCAGATCAAAGAAGAAAGAAGAAAGATAAGATTATACAAGCATGTGCCTTCACTTTCCCCAGTTCAAGAAAGTCCTATAAAAGAGGATGTGGTGCCACAAGAACCTCAGGTAGACAAAGAAAAAGATAGGATCAACTACCTATGTGCCACAGGACTCTATCAGGCTGTTGCACTTCTTCCCTAACCCTTTGACTATGTTGAGTTTGAGTACCTCAAACAACTCAAGCTTGAGATAGTCAAAGAAAGAAAGATCACCAAAAGGAAGTTAAAGGAAGAAGCTGCAAGGTCAAGAACCATCATCCTTAAAAGTATGAAGAAGTCTTCTAATAGGCAGAGGATGATGAGCTTCTTGAAGCTGTATGGATTCTTTGGAAGAAACTTGGTCCTATGTCTCTGTCCACTATGGATGAGCATATCAGAGTGATCAAGCAGAAGATTCAAAGAGGTGAAATTGTTGATTTACACTCCCCACCAAGTCAGGTCCCTTAGAAAGTAGAGATTATGGTTGAACCATTCAAGACAACACAACCTGGATCTCCTACTAAGCCTCAACAAGCTTCCACTTCTGATCCATAACATGGTTTTCTCCCCTCCCAATATGATCTGGTGAGAGAGGAAAACCCAATTGAGAAAAACAAAGAAGATCAATCAGGTGTTGTAGGCCAGTCTTCTCAGTTAAAAGGTTCAAAAGGAGAAAAAGCATGGCTTCCAAACCAAAGTTAATGAAAAAGAAGAAAGAAGCATCCATCTCCAAACCTCAAGATGAGTTAGAACATCCAGAGGATGTGCAAATAGAGGATGCTACACCAACTCCAATTCAAATAGCTCCTCTGGCATCAGGAAGACCCATCTTGTCCTGGACATACAATACAAATCTGGAAAGATGGCATGTCATTGGAGATTAGAGTATTGAAAACATTTACACATGGCAAGATATGTTCACTCTGCCTCTAAATGATCTCTTTACCATGAGAAGACATTTTGAGAGTCTTAATGATCCTGATCATCTCATGAAGAAGGGGATGGTCATTATCCTGATGAGGACTGTGAATATCTGAAGTCTTCAAGTGTCTTGGTAGCATCAGCCTAGGGGAGTTTATAAAGATTATATGTAGAGGTTGATGCAACCCAAACACCCAAAGTCTCCCCTGCACGCATACACGAGAGTACTAAAGAAGAATGCTTCAGAAGTTTCAGACCAGCATCAGAAATATTCTAAGTGTGAAATCTTCCAAAGCCAAAACCAACATCTTCCTAAGCCAAAGATGAAGTCTTCCAAAGCATCAAAGACAAAGTCTTCCGAAGCTTACACTTGAAAACAGATTTCTTTCAAACACTTTTGAAGACATGCTTTAACTGATGTACTTTTTACATAAAGATGGACCCCTTTCCGCTACAACTCTGTAAAGTCACCAACTTTCATAAGTTGGTGAAAAGGTCCATGATTTTGGTAATTGTACATTGAGGTCTTGAGTCTGTCACTTTCTACTTTATGTACTTTATCCTTTTTGTAATATATTATGATGTGAACTATGACATGTCATAGTCACTAGTCAAAAGGCAATCTGTCTTTTGACTCTACAATTGATTTTGTTTGTTGTCTAGTCAAGTGTATCCAACTGGCCTTCAAAGTATGGCCAGCTGTAGGATGTAGTATATGTATCTCAAGTACTTGTAACTTTCTGATATACTTTGAAACATTTGTAATAGAACTTGTGAAAGCAATATACCGCAATCTTGAAAACCAACTCCTTATGTGTTTTGTTATCTTGTTCTGTCTCATATTTACTTGTGTCCTTAGTATCGTTACAAAAGGTTAATTAGTTCTCTATTTGATCTGTTAAGTGTTCTTAGCAACTCTCCTTACTTTGTTGTTGTGTTGTAAGTGCATACCCTTCACCGGTCCTCTATATATATATACATATATATATAACATATATATACATATATATACATATATATATATATGTATATACATATACAATAAAGGAAAGTGGGTGCAAGTTTGTATGATAATTAGGATGTAATTTTTACTTAAGGGATTTCCTATAATACCCTTGTTAACCTAATGAATTAGTGTTATTTTATTACTAAAATGCCATGTTATCTTTTAGCCATTGCTAAATGATCTGAGGGTTTGGTTGGTTCTTATAGTTCTTAAGTTATTTGTGAGTTTTGAAAAGATCCCGTCCTACACATATATACTGTAGGGGTTCCAACATGTTTATCAAAGCACATATAACATAGATTATATATATATATAAAAACGCAGCGGATTTAATATTTAAAACATGTTAATAATATATTGTTAAACCATTTAACAAGGACCCCAACCCATGGATCTTTATACATAATACATACAAAAGAACATAAAAGGTAAGAAGTGAATACAACCTTTTGTAGCTTCCTTCAAACCCGAAGTGAGAGCTGTGGAATGTGACTTTGTGGCTGAGTATTCAAGCTAGAAAACCTCAAGGAGTGATACCCCAAGCTTGAACAAACAACTCCCTTTTGCTAGGCTTTGAACACCAAGTGTAGTTCTCTCTTCTTGTTTAATTTTCAGCCTTGAACCTAAGTTTTCAAGCTGAAATGTTCTTCAAAACCGTGAACTCAGGGAGAGAGAGAGGAGATTTTTTTGTGTTGTGTTTTGGTTGAGTGTGTAAATCAAAAATCTGAATCTTGAGAGTAATGTGCATGTGCTTGGAACCATCAAATAAGAGGTTCCCAAGACATAAAGGGGCGGCCGAATGGGCACCCTTTGGTCCCTCTCCAATTCAAATTTTTTTTTTATACAATCCACCCTTTTGTAAAATTAAACCAATTTAATTTTATAACACATACAACTAGTCTTTTGTTATTGTTTAACTAATTTAAACAATGCACAAGAAATCCCTCATGAACAAATTACATTATATATAATGATGTTCATCTACAAAGTGATTATTTAGAAAATCCAATTTTCTAAATTGGTGTAACTTATTATTTGTTATGATCTCATCAACAAATAAGTTATCTTTCGGTGTTTGTTAGGCTTGTTATTGGGTATGACCCGACATGGATCATATCACACTAGCCACATCAATTTTATATGTATCTTGGGCAGATCAAATCTTTCAATCTCCCACTTGCACAAGATTCATAGAAGATTGATGCAAGCAGCAAATAACGCCTAGCAACGGTTTGCTACCCCTAATGTATATGACTAAGTGCCATTCAATAACATCATCCTTTTCAAGTACCTTACTTGAATATGTTTTAGGTGAACTAATCATTATCCTTTTGTTCAGATGTCATGTTAAATCCAAGAGACACAGAATTGTCATTCTCTGATGATTTAACTTTAATAGGCCTTAGACATCTAACTCTCAACGAATAAGAGGAACAAATCCCATCTTGACTACATACGTCTCTCACAATCACTTCGTATCATACCTGAACTCAGTCTTATGTACTGCCCATATTTCAGAACAGCAAAGAACTAAGTCAAAGTACAATACTTGGTGAATATCAAGATCCAATATGTATCTCAGGTCTGAGGATATAATGATATTCGCCTTTACTCAATATCTCTTATGACTAATCACAAAGATTCCATGCAGAAATAATTGAGTGCGGGTCAGTCCAATATCTATATCCCATAGATATCAATGAACCTTGGTAACAACCTCTTGCTCTATATTCATATCTTATGAACATCAACCAATCCAAGTTCATTATAGTCTTACATTCATAGTTGTTCCCACAAGTATGATCGACTACGGACGTTTAGAATAACTTATTTATTCACGGATTTAAACATGCTAAAAGAAGAACAAATGAAAATAATAACCATATAAATAAGTCAAATAACATAAGTTCCAATATCCAAATACAAAATTCGACATCAAACCCAGTCACTGGAATATCTAAGTCCCATGGCACAAACATGACCCTCATGCTTTGCCTTTTCAAGGAGCTTTGTGAGTGGATCCGCAACGTTTTTATCAGTGTGGACTTTGCGAATACATATCTTTCCTTTTTCAACTTCATCCCTTATGTAGTTGAATCTCCGTTCAATGTGCCGAGTCTTTTGATGAGCACGAGGTTCCCTGATTTGAGCAATCGCACCCTCGTTGTCACAAAAGATCTCTAGGGGATCCTGAATGGAAGGGACTACCCCTAGATCGGCTATGAATTTCTTCAGCCATGCAGCTTCCTGTGCTGCCATTGAAGCGGCGACGTATTCTGACTCTGTAGTGGACAATGCTACGACTTCTTGCTTTGAGCTTTTCCAAGAAACAGCTCCCCCATTTAGAATAAAAATGTACCCCGATTGAGACCGTGAATCATCTCGATCGGTTTGGAAACTCGCATCCGTGTAACCTCTTACAACGAGTTCCTCTTCACCAGACCCGTAGATCAAGAACATATCCTTAGTCCTCCTTAGGTACTTCAGAATGTTTTTGACAGCCATCCAATGACTATCTCCAGGATTTTGCTGGTATCTACTTGTCATGCTTAAGGCGCATGACACGTCCGGTCGAGTGCATATCATTGCATACATGATGGATCCTATAGCAGATGCATATGGGATTGCCTTCATCCTATTTTGCTCCTCCTTGGAGCTTGGACATTGAGTTGTACTCAATATTGTCCCTCTTTGAATAGGTACAGTACCTTTCTTAGAGTTTTCCATCTTGAACCTTTTCAAGATTTTGTCAATGTATGCACTTTGATTCAAACCAATCAGCCGCCTTGATCTATCCCTATAGATCTTTATTCCCAGAATATAGGCGGCTTCACCAAGATCCTTGATGGAAAAACAACTTCCAAGCCAGGTTTTTACACCTTCCATGGTTGGAATGTCATTTCCAAATAGTAGTATGTCATCAACATACAATACTAGGAAGGTTATTGCGCTCCCACTAGCCTTTTTATACACACAAGCCTCGTCAGCGTTTTTGATGAAGCCAAATTTCTTTACTTCATCATCAAAACGGTGATTCCAACTTCTCGATGCTTGTTTCAATCCATAGATTGATTTCTTTAACTTGCATACTTTGTTAGGATGTTTTGGATCAACAAAACCTTCAGGCTGAACCATATAGACATCTTCCTCAAGATATCCATTTAGGAAAGCGGTTTTGACATCCATTTGCCAAATCTCATAATCATAATGAGCTGCTATGGCAAACAATATCCTTATAGACTTAAGCATTGCAACAGGTGAGAAGTTTCATCATAATCAACCCCTTGAGTTTGAGTGAAACCCTTTGCTACAAGTCTAGCTTTGTAAGTATCCAAGTTTCCATGCATGTCGGTTTTCTTCTTGAAAACCCACTTACATCCAACTACTTTGGAATTAAGAGGTGGCGCAACAAGTTCCCAAACTTGATTGTCATACATGGATTGCATCTCAGCGTTCATGGCTTCAAGCCATTTGTTACAATCCAAATTGGACATTGCATCATGATATGTGGTTGGTTCATCTGAATCTACCACATAGCATCCATCCATGAAAAATCCGTATCTTTCAGGTGGATTACTAGTTTTACCACTTCTGCGAACGTTTTGTGTGTATTGATCAACCGCTTGATCATCCTCAACATCCTCATGTTGAGTGCTAGTTTCAATCAAACGTGTATCGGGCTGTGGTTCTTGATCCTCCTCAAGATCCACTGTTCTACTACTAGTTCCTTCCATAAGGAACTTTGTTTCTAAGAACTCACCCTTTCTGGCAACAAACACCTTTTGTTCCAGTGGATCATAGAAATAATATCCCATAGAATCTCTAGGATATCCAACAAAGATACACTTGGTGGATCGGACATCTAATTTGTTTGGGGTGGGAGTCTTAACATAAGCCTCACAACCCCAGACCCTTAAGTATGATAGGGATGGAACTCTTCCATGCCATATCTCAAAAGGTGTCTTTTCCACCTTTTTGGTTGGGGCCATATTCAGAATACGGGCCGCGGAGAGCAAAGCGAAACCCCAAAATGATAGAGGCAATGTGCTTCTAGCCATCATAGATCGAACCATATCCAATAAGGTTCGATTTCTCCTCTCAGATACACCATTATGTTGTGGTGTTCCAGGCGGAGTGAGTTGTGAGACGATCCCACAACTCCTAAGATGATCTTGAAAAACATCACTTAAGTACTCACCACCTCTATCGGTGCGGAGAACCTTAATTGATTTGTTGAGTTGATTTTCTACTTCATTCTTGAAGATTTTGAACATTTCAAAAGCTTCATTTTTGTGTTTTAATAAATACACATATCCATAGCGACTATGATCGTCGGTAAGGTAATGAAGTATCTTTCACCGTTCCTAGTCATTGGCTTAAAAGGACCACATACATCCGAATGTATGATACCTAATAAATCTTTTGCCCTTTCATTAGTTCCACTAAAGGGTGCCTTAGTCATTTTTCCTTGTAAACAAGATTCACATACATCAAATGAATCACATTCATTTGTGTTTAAAAGACCATTCTTTTGAAGTGTTTGTATACGTTTCTTGTTTATATGACCAAGACGACAATGCCAAAGATAGGTATCACTCAAATCTTGTTTGAGTCTTTCGGTGGTTGCTTGGTATATTGAGCTATCATATGTTGTGTTTTCATGAACCAATTCATAAATACCATTACAAGGTATAGCCTTAAAATAAAATACATGATTTAAAGAAACATGAATATCATTGTCAACAAACTTGAAATCATAATCATATTGTCTTAAACGGGAAACAGAAATTATGTTCCTAGTCAAACTAGAGCATATAATACATTACATAAAATAACTTCCAAACCACTTGGAAGCTTCAAAATGTAGTCTCCTTGGGCTTCCACGTGTACCTTTGCGCCGTTGCCCATGAAGAGACTTATTTCCCCTTTTGCATAATGTTCATTTCTTTTGAACCCCTGCAACAAATTGCAAATGTGAGTTCCACATCCGGTATCTAATACCCATGTGTTAGAAGAAATAACATTTAGCTCAACATGTATCATATAAATTATACCTGAGGTTTCCCCGCATCCCTCTTCTCTCTCAACTCTTTGAGATAGACTGGACAATTTCTCATCCAATGTCCTATCTCACCACATTTGAAGCATGGGTCGTTTACAGCAACCTTTTGCTTCTTCTCCTTGGGCTTCGGAGGTTCCGGCCTAACAACCATCTTCCCCTTCCTTTAATGTGCCCCTTTCCTTTGGCAACATTTGCCTTAGGAGGAGGTAGAGACCTTTTCCTTCTTCCACCTTCATTAATGGTGAGAACGGGTAAAACCCTTTTACCCATTCCCGCCTCAGCTGATTTGAGCATCGAATGAAGTTCATTTATGCTCTTGTCCCATCCGTTCATGTTGTAATTCATGACGAATGCCTCAAACCTTTTAGTTAGGCCATTAAGGATCAAATCCGTGGCCAACTCTTTTGAGACAGGACAATTTAGCCTTTGAAGGCGGTCGATGTGGCTTTTCATCTTAAGAACATAAGATGAAACTGATTGGGATTCCTCCATCCGACATGCATGAAGCGCTCGAACCATTTCAAAGCGCTCCACTCTTGCTTGTTGCTGGAACGTTTCCCGCAACTGAGTGATCATGTCATAGGCTCCATGGAGCTCATACTCCTTTTGGAGTTTGGGTGTCATACTTGCCAACATAAGGCAAGAGACTTGGACGGAGTCTTCCACATACTTCACCCAATCATTATAGGCCTCCATATCCTCCTCGTTAGGTTCATCGGGGATGGGATCATCAAGGATGTAGGCCCGCTTCTCTTGCTTGAGAACAATTCTCAAGTTGCGGTACCAATCCATGAAGT
This sequence comes from Flaveria trinervia, assembly GCA_025506515.1. Lineage (NCBI taxonomy): Eukaryota > Viridiplantae > Streptophyta > Magnoliopsida > Asterales > Asteraceae > Flaveria > Flaveria trinervia. The sequence continues at coordinate 40,993,939 of CM046447.1, forward strand.
TGTTAGGCGTTAGACGATCCCTTTGAAGAATCGCCCTTAAGGATTGGTTGCTTTGGTTTGGTACATCATTATTAGCATTGTTGTGGTCGGCCATCTACAAGATTTTACAAAGTTCCATTTTAGTAATCGTTGATATAATTATATTTCATTTATTAATACCCTTTTTTGTCTCATAGACTTATTAATAAACAAAATTTTAGAATCCAACGTTATATTTAAATATTGGTTAGGTGACCTTTATCCCATTATTTAAACAAACAAGGTAGTCATAAATGACAATTGCAACCTATTGCAACTTCTAGTGGTATGGGATCGTTTGAACATCTTATGTTTATAACGGCATGTTTACCCATCAACACCTTTTATAAAACACATTTTAGGTGATCCATTCAATATATTTTATAAATCAAGTCGTCCTACTTACACACATGTGTGAGTTTACTACATGAGTGGTTAGGTGACCTTTATCCCACAAACATGGTATTCTCACCTCAAGTCACAAGTTCCTTCAAAGTGGTTAGGTGACCTTTATCCCACTAAGAGTTTGCAAGTAACCTAAGTGTTGTGTAAAAGGATGGTGCTTAACTTGTTTTTTTAAAAGGGATATACAATTTCATAATTCTTGTTAAGAAAAGTCTATGTACCATATGATTGTATGCATTCAACCATATGGTACCCTATTGGTTCTTTTAAATAAAACCCCTTTTATTTTACAAACCATTAACTCCTTTGTTAGAACCATTCTATATATGCTTAATGATTTGAGAACCAATTATATGTTAATAGTTTGTTTTAGTTGACGGTTGTAAATCACATCCAAATAATCAAAACAAACATCATCATATGCATTCAACCAAACATTAAACAAAACATTCAAATATGCATAACAAAGCATACTAAGTTGAGCACACTTGTTTAGCCAAAACAAGTGTGTCAAATGGTCTTGTCCTAAGGGTTAAGAAACATGACACATGGATGACCAAAGGGACTCCCACTTGAATCCATATCTTCAAGCATCCTCTTTGTTTTATCTTTTCATCAAGTTTTGATCTTGAGCATCCTTTACAAAATATGTATCCTAATACATCTTTCTAGCAAAGAAAAAAAACTCCTAATCTATTTATTACAAACCATTTGAATGAATAGATTACAAAACAAAACTTGAAACTTAAATTAAATAATTACATGCCCAAATGAATATAACTAGATAACAATCAATCAAACAATACATATGGTCAAGGCTTTGTTATGCATAAACAACAAACAACCAATAACACTAATCAAAAGGCACGGTTTTGGCAGCCCCATATTAACCCATTTTCTTGGCCAACATTAACCAAGAACACATGGGTTTAGTCCAAACAAACAAACAAACAAATGATCAAGATTTTAAAGATCATAATATGCATAAGGTAAGATCTTTAAAACATCAAAAAAAGGGGGGGCACAAAACAGCCTACTAACTCACGGATTTGAGGTGTTAAGCACCCAAAAAACGTGAACTAGTGAATGAAATATATGTATGCATATGTATAAGTGGCTCTTGATGCCATTGTAGGGGTTCCAACATGTTTATCAAAGCACATATAACATAGATTATATATATATAATAAAAACGCAGCGGATTTAATATTTAAAACATGTTAATAATATATTTGTTAAACCCATTTAACAAGGAACCCCAACCCATGGATCTTTATACACAATACATACAAAAGAACATAAAAGGTAAGAAGTGAATACAACCTTTTGTAGCTTCCTTCAAACCCGAAGTGAGAGCTGTGGAATGTGACTTTGTGGCTGAGTATTCAAGCTAGAAAACCTCAAGGAGTGATACCCCAAGCTTGAACAAACAACTCCCTTTTGCTAAGCTTTGAACACCAAGTGTAGTTCTCTCTTTCTTGTTTAATTTTCAGCCTTGAACCTAAGTTTTCAAGCTGAAATTGTTCTTCAAAACCGTGAACTCAGAGGGAGAGAGAGAGAGGAGATTCTTTTGTGTTGTGTTTTGGTTGAGTGTGTAAATCAAAAATCTGAATCTTGAGAGTAATGTGCATGTGCTTGGAACCATCAAATAGAGGTTCCCAAGACATAAAGGGGCGGCCGAATGGGCACCCTTTGGTCCCTCTCCAATTCAAATTTTTTTTATACAATCCACCTTTTGTAAAATTAAACCAATTTAATTTTATAACACATACAACTAGTCTTTTGTTATTGTTTAACTAATTTAAACAATGCACAAGAAATCCCTCATGAAAAAATACATTATATATAATGATGTTCATCTACAAAGGTGATTATTTAGAAAATCCAATTTTCTAAATTGGTGTAACTTATTATTTGTTATGATCTCATCAACAAATAAGTTATCTTTCGGTGTTTGTTAGGTTTGTTATTGGGTATGACCCGACTTGGATCATATCACACTAGCCACATCACTTTTATATGTATCTTGGGCAGATCAAATCTTTCATATACATGTATATATATACACTATATACATATATATACATGTATGTATATATATATACATGTATGTTGTATGTATACATACATATATATATATATATATATATAATGTATATATATATAATATATATATATATATATATATATATATATATATATATGTGTGTGTGTGTGTGTATATATATATATGTATATATGTATAAGTTATATATAGGAGAGGGATCCTATAAATGAAAACTAAGAAAACCATATTTTAACCTTTGATCAAAGTTGATCAATGGTTCTATTTAATTAATGGTTTTTTCTGTAATAAACTTTAAGTTTGACAACTTAGTTATAAAGAATAAGGATAGAATAGGTAAATCAAAATTTTTGACATTTAAATCATCACTATAAAAAGGAAATGAAAATATCTCTCTCTTTCTTTCTCTCTCCACGTACATGTTAATTTTTAATATAATTAAATCATTTAGAATATTGGTGTAACATTTTTCTTTAACTTCTTCTTAACATAAAACTTAACATCATTTTCATTAAAAAAGCCTTTATAAAGTACATATATGTAACAATGGAGTTACACATACATAACAAAAAAGTAACGCAGATATACATAAATCATGATTTTACATATGTAATTAATAGGTTACGTATATGTATGCTCAACTCTTCTCGACACAATATTTCTATCCAGATAAACACAGTTTACGTACATGAAATAAAACTCAACTACATGTCCACAACATATGATTGACGTATATGTATCTTTTTGAGTATATTTTTAGATAAAACCACAACTTACGTATATGTAACTCATAGGTGTTACATTTACATTACTTGTAAGTTTATATATGTAATGCAAATAACATTGTATTCCACATGATTACGTATATGTAATCCTTTGAATTCACCATTATCTTCTTCAATTGATCTTCATGTACCTTGATACCTTTTTTCCAACTGGTTCATCATCATTTTTATCTTTTTTACAACTTACGTATGTATAACCAAGTTCATCATCATCGTGATCTTCTTCACGTTCTTTATCTTCATCATAACATTGCCACGTTCTTTATCTTCATCATAACTTACCAGAGTATAGAGATAGGTTCCGTATGCACACCCTCAAGTGATACAGGTTGAGAAGTTTCATGATGTTGATGACTGGGTGATAGAGGGAGAATTGGAGAGTGTGGTTGGATGTTTTGACTGGCTAGTGAATGAGGTTGTGGAGATTGATGATGATGGTGAATGGGTTATTGATGGGGTGAATGTGAGGACTGTAGAGTGTTAGTGGGTGAACTCTCATGCTGGTCTTCCCATACCAGTTCTTGTGGTATGTTTCCATTAGGATCATCCACATGTGCAAACTGTCAGGACCTAGTATTTGAACGAAATACCTAGAGATTAGCATGTAAACCAGATCAAATAGTGCGGAATTCTATTTGATTGGCGATCCAATCAGTGAGAACACATGAAGAATCAATCAAGAATTGAAACTAACATTAGAAATCGATTGGGAATCGATCTAATGTGTTCTATGAACTTGGAGAACGAATTGTGAGGCTTCTGGACGGCTAGGGTACGTCTGGAGTCGTAAGTAATCAAAAGCTATTTTTTTTCACGAATTGGGTTGTATTTATAGGTTGGTATTATTCAATCGTGCCACTGAACCATTAGCATGTTCAGTCCTGTGATTGAACCTTGCGGTTGATTCATCCGCACGACTGAGTGTTCAGTCGTGTGTGACTTAGCCATTCTTAGGTGTCAATCATACTACTAATCCAGTCTCCTGGTTCAGTCATGCGACTGAGTCATTCGTATGAAGTTATTCATGCTTATGGTCCATTCGCATGGGCCATTCGCATGAGAACTTCATTATGTTAAGTTTGAATGTATTAATTAATAAACATTATGTGTAACCATTCAAACAATCACAACCTAATTAACCAATTTAATATCGACTGATTAATGAAATATTAGTCATTACAAATCACAAACAACCAATATCATTTCATTAATCATATCAAATTACACCAAAATCAGATAAACAAGATCTATTACATTTCATATCATGATCTAGGGACATACATGTATCAACAAACTCCCCCTTGGACCTAGATCTCTCTAATCTCTTGTTTTATGCGTAACCTCCTTGTATTTCTTATAGTTCTCCTCTTTTGTGACTCCCGTGTGAATCTCAAACGCGAAGCAAAGTCGTATAACGTTCTGGAACTGAGGGCTTGTACAATATCTTGCGTATCATAGAATAGTGGCCACTTGTATAGCGTATAGACATCACTTTCCGACAAGTTTGTAAGCCACATCGGGTCGAATACCCTGATAGTATCCATATGTCCCTCTTTGTTTAGGACTATGACCGCTTCAGCTGTTCTCCAATCGTAGTACCACCACTTAAAGTGTGGAGTGAAATCCTGTGGCATTTCCCTAAGGGATTCTTGACATTGTGCACGGAGGATTCCACTTCAATACTATCTTAGGCTTGCTAGTAATGGCATCAACCTCAGACCTTCTGATATACCTAGTAGGTTGTTGAGGTCTGAAGTTAACCCATCTGGTGTGGTACTCCTTCTTTAGTGCAGCCTCAAACCAACCTGACATCTTCCTCGGGTCAGCATACAAAAGCTTTAGTTTGGCCAGCTGGTTGAGCTCAAAACCTGGTAGAGTCTTCAGATCATGTGGGAATCTGAAGTACTCTATGCCCTGTTCTCTCTTAACTGCATACGCATTGAGAGCTTCCAAGTACGCCCATGCTATGATCCTCTTGATACCTTGTGATGTTTCTTGATTCTATAGAGTTTGGTGTAGGAATCCTTCTTTGGTGCAGTACGTTGGGCTCTAACTTTTTCAAAACATGCAGCCCACTCAGCCTTTCGAATGTCGACATCATCATTTGAGGCTTGGGCTGTGTCTTCTGCTTTCTCTGTTTCTTGCTCCATATTGTTCAACACCTCAATAGTATCGCTGACAAGGGATTCACCTGATTCGGGACCACATTTCCCTCATTGTCAGTGTACTGAGGGAATCCTTGCAGTGACATCTTTGATCTCTACATCATCAACATCGTTGAGCTCTTCGTCACTAGTCGAATCGCATGTCGGAGCATCTTTTACTATCTCATCTGGATTTAGCTCGAAAAGCTCTCCGAGTTGCTCATTTGATAGGTCATGAATTATTTCCCCTTCTTCAGGGGTATAATTCACTGACCTCCTGACAATCCCTTGCAGATCAAGAATCATTGTTAGTTGAGACTTAACCTGCTAAAGGGGAGCAACATCAAACTCATCTCTTTGGTAATTTTGATCTGTTTGATTTAAACATTCCACACATAAATCATTAGTAATTAATCAAACAGAAATGCATTAAAGTAATATAAACATTAAATACATTTGTTCAATACAGGATTCAAATACAAAAGAAAATAAATACATAAACATCTAGTCTTTACTTTTATCTTGTATCATTGTTTCATCACTTGGAGGAGCAGAGGTAGAAGCTGATTGATCTTGTTTGTTCTTTGTCTTTTTCTCTTGACCTGTAGCAGGGTCGATGCAGGTGCATCCCCTCCTTCTGCTTCTTCATCATCGTCCTTCTCCTCTGTCCTATCTCTTTCTGTATCTTCATACTCTTTAGTATCACTCTCATCATCCTCATCATTATCTTCATCATCATCATTTCTGTCTCCTTCATGATCTTCAATGGCTCCTCCTTAGATCCTTTCAGTTTTAACAGGATAATATTCTTTGCCTTCACCAACTCCTCTATTTTCTTGCTTGATGTGACACTTTGAGCTTGGAGTTGGTCCATCTTGGTTCTCTGAGCAGCCATCTGCTGGGCCTGCTCCTCTATAACTCGAGCCTGCTCTACAATTTGGTGAGATTATGCAGCAGTCAGGTCAGTAAGCTGGCGGATTGAGCCGCCTTTTCCTCATCAGCAGCCAGTAAGCGCATCACCATTCTGTTAAGCGCTGACAACTGTTCCTCTACCCCGATTGGAGGTAGAGGAGATCCATAAGTATGTGAGGGATGGGCTGAGGGTATTGCTTGGTGTGACGTGGTGGTGGAGGTGGCTGTAGTGAAGATAGGTCTGTAAAATGGTGGAGGTGATGTGGGAGTAAAGGATATGGCGGTGGAAGGAATCTGTACTATGGTGGGAGGTATGGTGGTGGCTGTGGTAGATGTGGTGGATGTGGTGGATGTGGTGGATGTGGTGGATGTGGTGGATGTGGTGGATGTGGTGGATGTGGTGGCTATGGTGGATGTGGTGGCTGTGGTGGTGAGGAAGGTCACCCAATGATTCTTCTTCTTCTGACCATGGGGTTTAGCCATTCTCTTCCTCCTCGTCCCCGTTGAGGTGGAAGCTCCCCCTACAACCCTGCCTGTGGACATCGGTGCATAGCTTGGGTCAGTATCAGTATCTCCGGAGTCTCTCGGGTGTTCACCAACCACCCTTAACCCATGTTCTGTGGGAACAACTTTTCATCCCACAGTTCGCGTTAGGGGCTCCTCATCCGATTCATCCTCCTCCTCCGCACCATGAACAAATCCTGATGAAATCCAGCTGATTCGGTCACTTCTCCGGCTGGGACAGACACTGGAGGTACAAAATCAAACACAGTGCCTCTAGGTGGAATAGGCATATCATCTCCAGCATCCCCACTGTTATCATCATCTGAGTCATGAGTGGGTAGTGCTATCTGTTCCACATCAGAGTCACTATCATCGTGACGCCACTTTCTCTTTGCTGGCACCACGTAGTCATCCCGAGCAAGATGACCAAACAACCTCCTGACAGGAGGTTTCACTTGCTTTCCCTTGTACACTTCATCCTTCCCAGGGTAGTATCATCCATCACCTCCAGGACTACCGCATCCTCCTTTTCCTTCGGCAGGGAGGGAAGCTTCTGATCTACGATCATCTGCATAAACCTCGGGTACATACAGAAGCCTTCCTTCCCTTTCCCCTCGATGTTCTCCACAGATAGGTGAAGATCATCTTGGAGAAGCTGAACGGATGGTTCAGCACCAACGCAACGTATGCATTCTACATCTGGTCAGACAGCTCATCAAAACCTCCCTTTCTGGAAGCTATGCACTTAAGTAGCACGTGCGCAAGATATTTAAACTGGGGACAGAGGTTACTCTTTTTGAGTACCCCAGAATTGATGTCCCCAGAGTATTTGGCTCTATGAAAGCATCCTCTGACTGTGAGGGGGTGTAATCGAGTCGGACAATTAGCGTCATCCCCCAACTGTAGTACGATCCTTAGATCCTCCTCTGAAATAGTAATAGCCTCTCTAAATATGGTACTTCTGATGCAATGAGGCTCATAGGATCTATCAACTGTAGCACTTCCCAGAAGGCTTGCTGAATGGATCGATACGGAGTGCAAGGAGTAGATATGGCATCTGCAATCCTTGATCTCAGTAGAAATGAGATTATGCCAGAGAAATCAGCAGCGTTTCTGGATGTCAAGTCCAGATGAGCACATATATTGTGCTTCGTGCTCATAATCCATCGACTCTCCATCTGTTACACAAAGATAGTAAACATTAGTAACATTGGCTAAGAAAGTCATGAAAACCTTAAACTTGAAGAAAATCTTTCTGTCATGCGATTGAGATTGTGCGACTAAGGTTCAGTCGTGCGATTGAACAGTGGGAAAGGGGTTCAGTCGTGCGATTGAACCGTACGAATGGGACTCAGTCGTGCGACTGATCACATACGTACCCCTAGTGTGCGACTGGGCTCCTACGTATATACCCTCATACGGTAACACCAGTCGTGCGACTGACCTTCATACGCATGGTTCAGTCATGCGATTAAGCAGTTTGAGCCCTTCAGTCGTGCGACTGAAGTTCATCACTCTGTCCATTGGCATGGTGTACTGACTGTTCAATTCAAAATCACTTTTTCACCGTTTTTGAGTTTTAGACATCGTTATCTGGTTCATTTTACTCACAATACATTCTTAAACCACCTAACATCGTTACTTTTGTTTGTTTGAGTCATTTATGTAGGTTATTTAGTCACTTAAGTCTCGGTTACTTTGCGAGTCCGAATGTACCGTTTTTTTCATCAAATTTAAAGTTATGGGAGTGCATCTATACCGTAAATTACCTATAGAGTCGATGTAGATTGTCAGTAATCAAGAAACGGGGGGTTTAGAGATCAATTGATTTTTTTGCAAATTCGTGCGATTCAGGGTGATTTTAAAGGTGGTGAGTCTCTGCGACCGACTCCCCTTCTATTTATATTAACCCTAGATTCAATCGTGCGACTGAGCTCATACGCACCTTTCAGTCGTGCAAGTGGGACTCAGTCGTGCGATTGGTTCAGTCGTCCTTCTTCAGTCGTCTGACTGAATCTCAGTCGTGTGACTGACTCACTCATTCGCCCTTAATCATCTGACTGGGCCAATCATATGGGCCATTCGGTTGAATAGTCCATGTTCATGGTCCATTCGTACGAATAGCTTCCATTCATATGATTGGTCCATACGGATGGTCCATTCGTGCGAATAGGTCATATTTATTAACTTTTCTGCCAATTTGAATATTTAACTTTTAAAATCCCTTTAATTGTAGAATTTTACGTTATGATCAGTTGATCATCTTAAACATGATCGTTATGACTTGAAAACCTTTTTATCACCTCAGACGTGACTTATTTAACTTTTAACACATATGTGGTCATCTCAGACATGACCCTGTTAGTGAGTTGATCCCTTACTGATTTTCCTGATGTAATCCGACAAACAAACAAACTAAAACGACTGACTAAATTAGAAAATTAAACTAAATAATAAAAATTTTTTTGGTTTGTGAGAGATAAGTCCTGAGATGGAAATCTACTGGATTTGGTTCCGGAATAAACAACTTAACTTAGATTAACCATACCTGGACCAATTCAATTTTGGAATCATACAGGCAGTTCAAATCAGTTTGGAGTTGTTATCAAAATCTTTTGATGCTCAATTCTTGGTGTTCATCCAGAGTCATTTGCAACTTTAGGAAATCATACTGAAGCTCTTAGATTTCCACATTGATTCAAACTTTCAAGAATTGCAGTCACAATGATTGTCAATATGTTTGTCCACTTAATCAATACACAACTTTTGACCCAAACTGGTGATTGTTTTAGGTTTAATTATTTCAACTAACATTTGTGGATCCCACACTTATATGGTAAGCAACATTCCTCAGGAGCTTTTGAGCGGTCTACGGGTATTATTACAAGGAGAGACATTCTTAGAGCTTTCAAAGAGAAGCCAGTCCTCAGGTCAGTGCCATCGCACAGCAGAGAGGCGACAAACAACAATGAATTCTAGAATATCTAGGTTATGCTTATCCTCAGGTCAGTGCCATCGCATAGCAGAGAGGCACACAACCTATCTCCTTGTTAGAGCAGCTTAATTTTATGTTGCACCAAATGCACCAACAACATAAGTCATTAGCTTGATAGCATTTTTATTTCATTTCTTTCGTGCTTTGCTCTGTTTATGGTCATGCGCACACATTTGTGGAGTTTACATGCTCATTACCCCTTATTGGAATATTGTTGATTGTGTTAACCAGTTATAAGATGGGAGCCCACAGTCAGTTGAACCACTTAGTTTGATCTTGAGATCACCAGTCAGGTCTAATCATCTATTGTGTTGAATCTACCGACATATCAATTGTGGTCTAGCAACCTCTAGGTCTACTCTCATTGTGTTACCTTAAGAGTTACCAGTTTTTCTATCATCTTCCCTTTTATATTGCTTAGACTACACAGACTTATACTTTGAATTTTGCATCTTTTCTAAATAAAAATTTCAAGGTCCCTCTTGATTTGTTCCTGTGTACTATCATATTCCAAAGGGTTTGAATCGGTATCACAGATACGATCTATCTTATATCAGCTTTCCACTCCTTCTACCAATTTTATTTTTTTATTTTTTTAATGTTAACTTGCTGACTTATTCTCCCCCTAAAATACTAAAATCATAACTGGTTAATTATTTTAGGATTTTAATAACCAGCAAAATAACAGGAGTTTAAATGAAACAGACTAAAATAAACAAATAAAATAAAAGAAAAAATTAACTAAGCTACATCGGACTACACATGATCATCATGAGGAATAACATCACTTTTTTTAACGCCGTTGACCTCTAGAAAATATTGAAAATGTGGTTTATCAAAGGCTTTAGTGTAGAGGTCAGCGCGTTGAAAATCAGTATTAATTTTTACCACATCAATTAAGTTCTTTTCAAAACAGTCTCTTATGAAATGGTATTTAATACCGATATGTTTGGTCTTAGGATGTTGGACTGGATTTTTAGTTACTACAATTGTAGCAGAGTTATCAACACAAATAGGAGTAGAGGAGAACTTTAAACCGTAATCTTGCATTTGCTGTTGAATCCAGATGATTTGTGAACAGCAACTTACAGCAACAACATATTCGGATTCACAGGTGGACAATGCAACCGATGTCTGTTTCTTACACTGCCAAGTCACTAGTCTTCTCCCAAAGAATTGACACCCTGCGGATGTAGATTTGTAGTTCATCTTGTAGCCTCCGTAATCCGAGTCACTATACGCCGTGAGCTCAAAATCATCATCATGAGGATACCACAACCCAAGTGTGGGTGTACTCTTTAGATAGCGAAAAATCCTTTTGACCCCGATCAGATGATTGACCTTAGGTTAGCCTGATATCTAGAACATAAACATGTAGCATACATGATATCAGGTCTTGAGTAGTGAGATACATGAGGGATCCAATCATTCCTCGGTACATCGTGGCATCTACAAGATCTCCATTTTCATCAGGTGCTATGTCGTGATTCGTAGCAAGTGGAGTACCAGCAGCAGATGCATTCTCCATGTCAAAGCGATTGAGAATGTCTCCTACGTACTTGGTCTGATGTAGAAAGATCCCATTTGGTGTTTGATCCACTGTAGCCCGAGAAAGAACTTCATCTCCCCCACAACACTCATCTCAAACTCTTTCTTCATAACTGCTTCAAACTCGTTGCATAACTCTTCGTTCTTTGAACCGAAAATTATGTCATCAACATAGATCTGTACGAGCAGTAGGTCGCCATCTTTCTCTTTAATGAACAGGGGCAATCAATAACTCCCCTGCGAAAGCCGTGTTTCACAAGATGAGTAGAGAGTTTCTCATACCAAGCTCTTGGAGCTTGATGAAGCCCGTATAAAGCCTTGTCTAGCTTGTAGACTCTATCCCGATGATAAGGATCTTCAAATCCCTCGGGTTGACTTTCATAGACTGTTTCTCTGATTTCCCCATGAAGGAATGCACTCTTCACATCTAATTGATAGACTTTAATCTTCATGTACGATGCATCGGCAAGGAAGATACGAATGGCTTCCATTCTTGCCACGGGTGCAAACACCTCATTGTAATCAATTCCCTCGACTTGGCGAAAACCCTAAACCACCAGTCGAGCTTTGTTCCTGATAATGACCCCTTGGTCATCCTTCTTGCATTTCAAGACCCATTTGGTGCCAATGAATTTAGCACCTTTAGGTCTATCAACCATAGTCCATACACCTAACTTCTTGAACTGAAGGAGTTCTTCTTGCATTGCACTCACCCATGCCTCATCATTTAGTGCTTCATTGACGTATTTTGGCTCAAACTATGAGACAAACACGATAAGCACCATCATGAATATATCTCTTCTCCATAACTGAGGCGTAATCAGCTGAGTATAGCTGATTTCGGGTTTGTACTCCTGATCTGACGTCTCCAATGACATTGTCTATGGGATGATAGACGTTTAGTCGTGATCCTGGAGTAGTAGGAACAGCTACCTCAGAGCCAAGATTATGAACATTTGGTTCCGCATCTGAGGTAGTTGGAGTTTGAGGCTCTGAAGTCAAAGGTGCATCACTCGTAGATGCTTGTGGACTTTCAGGAACTGGAACCTGTTCCTCCTGACTGTTCTGGTTATCTTCTTAGCTTCATCTTCAGAGGAGGAGTCACTGTCGTCGACCACTCCCCCTGACTGACTAGATGATTCTCCCTGTGAGCTAGATGTTGGTGTAATCAAGATATCATACATAATTCGTGTAGCTAACTCGTCATCCGAGGGAGAGAGAGGGATGTTGAAGGACTTGAAGAATCCATCATAGTCAAAAAAGTAGGCGAGTCCTTTGCCAGTAGGTGGTGTGGTATATCGCTGAACGTCAACATTACACCACACTTCTACTAGACAATTTGAGTTGTTGTAAACTCGCTTGTTCGGTATGTTGTATCCTAGAAAGATTCCTTAATCTGCCTTCTCGCTGAATTTACCCTCTTGTGTCTTCTTCAGAAGTATGCACGACGCGCCAAATGGTTCGAGATACTCCAAGTTCGGTTTGCGTCTTTGTAGTCGCTCATAACATGTCTTTCCGTGGCGCTTGACTATCAGGACTCGATTCGGTGTATAACATGCATTTGCCACTGCCTCATTCCAGAATTGGATAGGTAGTTTCGAGTTTGCCAGCATAGTCCATGCTATCTCAATCAAGCTTCTGTTCTTTCTCTCAGCAACGCCATTCATCTGAGGTGTGTAGGCAGAAGTGAATTGATGCACAATTCCTTTTTCCTTGCAGTATGCCTCCATCCACTGGTTCTTGAATTCCGTTCCGTTGTCTGAGCGTACTTGTCTAACTTTCAGCTTGTAGAGAGATTCCAGTGTGGTTACCAACTTCTTGAATGACTCAAATGTTTCTGATTTGAATTTCAGAAACATTACCAAGTGAACCTTGAGTAGTCATCAGTGACCACAAAACAGTACATGTCGCCTGCAATGCTCTTTGTACTGACTGGACCAAACAGATCCATGTGAAGAAGTTCAAGAGGAAGTTCTATTGAATGAACTTTCTTTTCCATATGAGACTTCTTTGTCTGTTTGCCTTTCTTGCAAGCTACAACAAAAGTCAGGAAGCTGGAAGTTCTTGACATTAACTCCTCTCACCAGATCCTTCTGAATCAAGTGATTCATCTTCCTTTGACTAATGTGTCCCATTCTCCTATGCCAGGAGATGGAATCCTTTTCAGTAGCTTTAGATAGAAACACTGAACCTCATGATCCTTTTAGAAGCTGTTGACAGATCCAAGACATAAAGATCTTTATATCTTGACGCAGTCATCAAAACTTGGTCCTCTGGGATCACGTAGTCTTTCTTTAGTACGTAACACTTCTTGTTGTCGAAGATGACTTTAAATCCCTTATCACATATTTGGGAAACAGAAAGTAAGTTATTTTGTAGTTGTTGAACGTAGTTCACTTTATCAAACTTAACTTTCTGATTCCCCACTTCTCCCTGGCTGTGATACAGCCACCCTTGTTTCCAGCAAACGAAACATGCCCTCCTTTTATTTGCTTAATGTTTGATAAAAGGGCTCTGTTTCCTGTCATGTGCCTGGATGCTCCGCTGTCTACTATCCACGTGTTAGTTTCAGCACTGTATCGAACACCCTGCACACACAAAGTAAAGGATTAGTTTGGGTTAGGAACCCAAGCCTTTACTGGCTTGGGTTTCCCCGAGGCATCACACATCATAAATTCTACCCATTGACCCTTAGAGGAAGAGGGTAGCTCAGGTCATTCTTGTCATTATTATCAGACACAGAGGATGTCTTCTCCTTCCATAATCCAGATTTGTGCAATGCCTGTTTGTGATAAACAGTCGACTGACTTACAGGTTGAATTTTAGGTTCACTAGTTCTCCTAGGTGGAGTCAGAGAAATCCTCTTAGAAGACCTAGGCTTTGAAACCTGAAGTTCAATCTTCTTCTAGGTGTCTGATAACAGTGACAATAGGAGGCAATGTGTCCATATTCACCATAGTTGTAGCACGACCTGCTATCAACTTTATGATTAAACTTTCTTTGTGGAGAATGTGTGACACTCTAGTAACATAACTCACTCTAGGTTTTGACTCTGGTTCTTTGGTTGTTTTCTCTGGTTTAACAAAGTTAACTGTTTTCACCTGTTTAACCTCCTTTTCTTTTTGGTTAATAGGTTTTTGACTTGAAGTATGTGAAAGATTAACCTTAGAAGTCCGTTTAGGTTCTGATTTGACTCTGTTTGATCCTGACTTTAAGTTAACCTTTTCAAATTCCTTTTCCAGATTAACACTAGACAATTTATCCTTTGCCTTTAAAGTGGCCTCCTTTTGTTTGTTTCCAGAGTCCATAGATGAACATAAGGAATCTGGATCACTAACAAGAGGAGTAGACACCACATGATCCTTGATGGGATTACTATTTATTGGTCTAGTCTTAGTGTTCATCAAAGTCTCAGGTGGTGGTGGGACCACTTTATAACCCAATCCCTCCCCGTTCTGCCTTTCTCTCACTAAGTGTTGGACTATGTGTGAAGAACTTGTCCAACTGTGCAGTTTCTGTTTTAATGAATTTACTTCTACTTCTAGAACTGCCTTTTGCTTCTTAGTGTCTTCTAGGGAGTTTAGATAATACCTAATGTCATTAGCTTGGTTAGAGGCAACTACTTCGGTTTCCCTAAGCTGTTTAGTCAAAAGGTCTATCTTTTCTTTATAACTATGCTCATATTGTTTTAATACCCTATTAGCCTCAGTGCACAGGTGCAAATCTTTTACTAAGTTATAATTATGATCTAATAATCTAGCAAATTTTCCATCTATGCTATTCCTAAAAATATCACAATTAGAACAAGCATGATTATCAAACATTTGGTCAGTAGTACTTACCTGAGTTGATTCAGAAGAGTTAGCCATCAACGCAACAGCAGATGTCTCTGGTTCTGGTGATTCTGTCTTTTCTGTCTCTGACGTGGTAGACTCCTCCTTAGACTTGTAACTGACCTTGGTTGCAGGTGCTTCTTCACTATGTGACATCGCTATCTCAACTGCTAGATCTCCTTCACTAGCGGAATCACTGTCAATGTCTTCTACACTTGCAATGTTTGATTCCCCTGGCGAGACAAACCTAAAACTCCAATCCTATCCTTCATCATCATGGGCAGTCAAGGCCTTTGGATCCTTGCTTGATGAAGTAGAACTGGTAGCTTGCTTGTTTGACGAGTGAAGGACAAGAACGGGTTCCTGTTACCCGTCTTCTTAGGCTTGACACATTCTCTTTTGAAGTGCCCCTTCTCTCCACAGTTGAAGCAGGTCACTTTGCTCTTGTCAAAGCCAAATGTGGTATCCTTAGTAGCTACTAAGTTCTGTCCGGTTTGTTTTACAAACTTCTTTGCCCTCCGAACAGCACTAGCTAAGGCCCACATTATGTCCATCCTCTCAAGCTCCATTTCGTCCACCTGCTCGTGGTCCTCGTTGGCCAAATGGCAGTTTCCAATCTTCCCAGCAACAAGTTCATCATAAGAATGGACCATTGCAGCCAAAAGATCCATGTGTTCTCGAGCTACTTCCACAGTCACATTTCCGAGATTCTCGGTCTTCAGTTTAGTAGCACTTGTTTCGGATCCAATATGGTGGTTGCAAGAGAGTCCGACGTGTCTGTTCCTGAAGGAGACGCATGTGCAGGACCCGATGAGCTAGACACAAATGCAGTCTGGAGAGGTGCTCCAGATGTCTTAGCTTGAGGTGTGGCGTTGTACAAGGCTGGATTTTGATTGTAAGAAGACTTCTGAGCTCTGTACTTCATCCTAAGTGACTCTTCTCGCAACATAAGAATGAAGTCATTAATATCTAGTTTTTCCAGCATTCCATTCTGTCTAAGGTTAGACACGAATGAGGTCCACTTTTCAGGCAATCCGTCCACAAAGTTAGTAACTTTCTCTTCCATGGTAGTTGCCACCCCATGTGTATGCAGTTCACTCATCAGATGGTAAAATCTATCTATAACATCGTCTAAACTCTTGTTTCCCATCGATGAGAAATTATCGAATTCCTTCTTTAACTCCTAAGCTTTGATTGCCTTTAATGAAGCATTCCGTCATACCTCTTTTCTAGCTCATCCCAAAGTTTCTTGGACTGCTTATTCTCTGAGTACTGGTGGAATATGTCTTTAGGAATAGACTGTGTAATCAATGCATAGGCTCTTTTCTCTGCATTGTATTTAACTTTTTGCACATCTGTCATCCCTCCTATCGTTAGCTTAACTCCATTAGCTCCAACCGGTGTACTATATCCAATCTCGATGGCTTCCCACAGATTCGGGTCCACTCCATTGAGGTAGATCTCAAAACGTTGTTTCCACTGGGGAAAGTCATCTAACGTCAAAAGCTTTGGTGGTTTATTATGATTACCCACTTCACTCTCAAGTAATAGCAGGTTCTATATCCTAGAGTCCTTTCCAGCAGTAAAGGCTGACATTTGATCTTCCATGGCGAATAACTTTAAGTCTAATAAACCAAACTATCACTGGTGCGACTGAAGGATGCAATGGCCTAGTCATGCGTATGAACTCTGCGACTGGTTCAATCGTGCGGCTGAACTAAAGGATTAGCTCAGTCGTATGAATGAGTCTGATGAGTATGAGCAATGCGAACAACGGTTTAGTCGTACGAAAGGAGATACGACTAGGTCCAATCGTGTGTCTGGACTATGCGAATGAAGTCCAGTCGTGCGAATGGCACACTCGTGCGACTGTGGCTGCTGCTTTGCGAAAATTCCTAGGTTAAACGTGTTTTAGCCGTAAAAATTCGAAATTTGGCAAGGTCTAATCGCCTAAGTCCGTAGAAACCAAACATTGATGAGCAAGGAACGTCCAAGATCACTTTTGACGCAAAAGATTGCGTTTTTAGTGCAAAAAACACAAACTTTTTATCAATCTTGATTGAATCACCGTAATCAAGAGCCCAAGCTCTGATACCACTTGTCAGGACCTGGTATTTGAACGAAATACCTAGAGATTAGCGTGTAAACCAGATCAAATAGTGCGGAATCCTATTTGATTGGCGATCCAATCAGTGAAAACACACGAAGAATCAATCAAGAATTGAAACTAACGTTAGAAATCGATTGGGAATCGATCTAATGTGTTCTATGAACTTGGAGAATGAATTGTGAGGCTTATGGATGGCTAGGGTACGTCTGGAGTCGTAAGTAATCAAAAGCTATTTTTTTCATGAATTGGGTTGTATTTATAGGTTGGTATTATTCAATCGTGCGACTGAACCATTAGCATGTTCAGTCGTGTGATTGAACCATGCGGTTGATTCATCCGCACGACTGAGTGTTCAGTCGTGTGACTGAGCCATTCTTATGTGTCAATCATATGACTAATCCAGTCTCCTGGTTCAGTCGTGCGACTGAGTCATTCGTATGAAGTTATTCATGCTTATGGTCCATTCGCATGGGCCATTCGCATGAGAACTTCATTATGTTAAGTTTGAATGTATTAATTAATAAACATTATGTGTAACCATTCAAACAATCACAAACCTAATTAACCAATTTAATATCGACTCATTAATGAAATATTAGTCATTACAAATCACAAACAACCAATATCATTTCATTAATCATATCAAACTACACCAGAATCAGATAAACAAGATCTATTACATTTCATATCATGATCTAGGGACATACATGTATCAACACAAACATAGGCGTATATATTCCTTAATACTTCCCACTGATCTTTTTCAGTACAGATCTTCTCAAATGTGCCTGAACAAACACATCACCATCTCTTGCTATTTAAGGCAGATCAACATTGATGATTAGTTGCAAGAACCTTGGAAATATATACATCATGTCAGCCTTTTGCATACTGATGTGATCACATAGACAACTAAAAATGTATTTTGAGTAGTTGTATGTCCATCCCTCAAAAATACCAATTATCCCAGATGAAATGTGCCTCGAGAATCTGTCAAGCCAAGACTTTCTGTAGGACGGTGAAGGGTGACCACAAGGAGGAGAGTAACTCAACTTAATCGAATAGTGAATTGGATTAACCACAAGTAAAGACACTAAGAACACAAGTAATTAAGAGACCGAACACAAGAGCAAGATACACAAGGAGATGGTTTTTAAGGTTGCGGTATATTGCTTTCTCAATGTTCTGTTACAAGTGTTACAAAGCATAAAATAAAGTTACAAGAACATGACATACTTATACTACATCCTACAGCCGGCCATACTATAAAAGCCAGCTGGATACAATTGACTAGACACAAAACAAAATCAATTGTAGAGTCAAAAGGCAGATTGCCTTTTGACTTGTTACTATGACATGCCATAGCTCATATCCTTATCTATTACAAAAAGGATAAAGTACATGAAGTAGAGTGTTTATAGACTTAAGAACTCAATGTACAATTACCAAAAGCATGGACCTTTTCATCAACTCATGTAAGTTGGTGACTTTACAGAGTTGCAGCGGAAAAGGGTCCAACTTTATGGAAAAGTACATCAGATAAAGCATGTTGTTAAAAGTCTTCGGAAGAAATTTTTATTTAAGAGTTGAGCTTCCAAAGACTTTGTCTCTGAAGCTTCGGAAGACTTCATATTTGGCTTTGGAAGATTTCACACTTAGAATATTTATGTTGCTTGTGTGAAACTTCCAAATCATTCTTCTTCATTACTTGTGCAACATGCATGCAGAAGGAATTTGGGTGTTTGGTTGCTTCAGCCTCTTCATATAATCTTTACAAACTCCCCCTACGCTGATGCTACCAAAACACTTAAAGACTTCAGATATCAATAGTCCTTATCAGGATAATCACCATCCCTTTCTTCATAAGAGGATCAGGATCTTACAGACTATCAAAGTTTCTTCTCATGTCAAAGAGATCATGCAGAGGTAGATTGAACATGTCTTGCCATGTGTAGACATTCTCAATGCCATGATCTCTAATGACATGCCACCTTTCTAGATGTGTAGTGGATGTTTAGGACAGGATGGGTCTTTCTGATGCTATAGGAGCTATTGGAATGGGAGATGATGGAGCATCCTCTGGCTGCACATCCTCAGGATGTTCTGACTCGTCCTGAGGTTCAAAAAAGGATGTTTCTTTCTTCTTCTTTGGCATTGGTTTAGAAGCCATCTTTTTCTTTCTTTTTGTTACTTTTAACTGAGAAGACTGGCCTGCAGCACCTAATTGATCTTCATTGTCTTTCTTAGTTGGGTCTTCCACTCTCACAGGTTCAGAATGAGAGGGAGGTTGACCCTGTTGTAGATCAGAAGATGAAGCTTGCTAAGATTCAGCAGGAGGTCTACGTTGTGTTGTCTATGGTTGTTCAACCTTAACCTTCACTACAGGTGGAGCTTGACTTGGAGGGGAATGTAAGTCAACCAGCTCTCCACTCTTTATCTTCTACTTGATTACCTTGATATGCTCATCCACAGTGGATGGAGACATGGGACCAAGTCTCCTTCCGGAGAATCCATACAGCTTCAAGAAGGTCATCATCATTGCCTATCTGTAGATTCTTCATGTTTTTCTGGATGATGGCTCTTGACTTAGCGACTTCTTCCTTTAGCTTCCTTTTGGTTGTCTTTCTTTCCTTGACTATCTCAAGTTCAGGTTGTTTGAGATACTCAAACTCAATATAGTCATAGGATAAGAGAAGATGTGCATCTGCCTGATAGAGGCCTGTGGCACTCAGGTAGTTGATCATCTTGATCCTTTCTTCTTCAATGTCTACCTGAGGTTCTTGTTGAACCATATCCTCATGTGCATGACTTTCTTGCACTGGGGATAGAGTAGGCACATGCTTGTACAATCTTTTCTTACTTCTGTCTTCTTTGATTTGTACCAGTAGCTCTACATCTTTTGCCTCTTTCTTATCCTTTGATCTTTCCATGTCAACTAGATCATTTAGTTCCTCCAAGGGGAGAGAAATGACATTGTCAATGTCATAGTTCATTGTCTGCAGGTAGTTTATCTTGACTGCCCTTAACTCATCATTCTGAGTATCTGGTCTGGGGGTAGCCCTCATAGCAGACTCCATGAGTCTTGCAGACTCAGAAGAGGGATTTTCTCCCCTCAGCTTCCTTTTCCTCTCTCTCTTCTCCTCCTCAATCTCCTCCAAAGTCATTTTTCTTTTCCATTTGTCACTCACAGACCTTTATGACTCAGGGTGGAGAGAGCTTTGGCCTTCTTTGATTGGTGTAGCTTCCAAGCTCTGGCCAAAGAGAGGTTGAGAATCACCTTCACCTGCAGGTGTCTCAAAAAGGGTATTGATCTCTACACTAGTTATTGGTGATGAGACAGGGCTCTCAGGTTCTGTCACTAGGCCTTCAGTCAAGGTTTCCCTTATGAAACTAATCTTAGGGTCTGCCACAACATCCAATTGACCGATGACATTGCCTGATTGCCTTAGTCTTCTTCTAAAGCTGAAGTCTATAGTGATCTGGTCTTGGATTCATTAAGCCAACTTGCCAACTTGTCTTGATTGGCTTGGATTGACAAGTGGCATATTGACTAAATCCAAACCATCATAGAAGATTAAGGTCTAAATGTTGAAGATCTCTTCCTACCCTTGAACTCTAATGATGATTAGGGCTCTTCGGTTGCTGTCATACCTCCACCCAATGATGTGAATTGAATATGGTGGAGATGACATACCCTTGGTATCCCTTCCTCAAACAGACTCTGTATGAAGGAGTCTATGTAGTCCACATCAATGTGAACTTGAGGAAGTTGCTAAGTGTGCACAATTGCATCTGAGGATGGTGAGTCCTCAATATCCACTCTCTTTGAAGAACTCCCAGGTTCTATGATTTTAATGACTTTCTCCCCATTTTTGGTAGCATCACCCACTTGCATAGGTGAGCTAGGAGTTAGGTCAATCACATCCATAGGTTCTTGTGTTCCTGGTTGAGCTCCTCTTAAAGGTCTCCTAGCTAGTTGGTCCTTAAGATAAGAATTCTCAAGTTGCTGATCATTGACCCTATTTTGCAATGTAGTCACTTGAGATTCAAGGTGACTGACTTTGGAGACTAAATAGGTGCATGTTTGAGACAGTTTTTGCACCTTTAGTCTTAAATTCCCCTTACCCTCATCAGAAGAATCATTGGGGGATGAGATGATTGGACCAGAGTCCTCTCTTTCACCACTAGCTTCAGGTTTTTGGTTGCTAGATTTCCTCTGCTCACTAGCAACCTCAGTTGAGATGTCAGTGGGCTGAGTTGCCATGGTTGAGGTCTTAATGATGGAATCACTTTCAGAAGGGAGAGCTTCTTCCATATGGACATTCTAAATAGTTTTAAGAGTGTCCACCTCAGTAGTAGGTGACTGATGTGGGCTAGATATAGGAACCTCAGAAGCAATCATCTCTCTTTGAGTAGGGGAAAATAAGAAAGAATCATGGTACTCACTCAAAACATAGATCATCATCAGTGTAGAAGTCAAGGTTGGGGATTGGTTGGTTTAAGTCCAAAGGCTGGGGATGGTAACTATCCCCTGAAGGTTGATGACTTAAGTGTTGAGATTCATAGTGATGGCATAAGGCATTTGGGCTTATGAGCTCATCAGGCTGAGCATGAGAAACCTCAGCACTGATCATTGAAGTAATGGCAGTGCTCTGCTCCTTAGGAGAAGTGGGAGCTCCAGTGTCCACTTCTTCTTGTGTGGGTGAGTGTATGGGGGCCTCCATATACTGAATAGTATGAGTAGGGTTGTTTGGATTTTCTTTGGTAGGTGAGGGTGATTTGTGGCTGTTGAGGTGGTTGGGAAGTAGAAAGTGTGGGTTTAACACTAGCTAGTGTTGCTAGGTTGTCACCTTGAGCAATGAGCTCTAACATTTTTGGAATAAGGGCTGTTTCTACACCAGAGAAGCCCACAGTGGGTTTCTCAAAATTTTTAAAGATGTCGAGCTTCATCTATCCCAGTTTAAGAATATTACATGTTCCCCTTAACTGTGAGCCCAATTCATAGTTAAGAATGTACTGAACATATCTAGGGAACATGTAATACTCTAAGGAGTCCAAGTTTGCAAGTTGATTATTTTAAACAAACTGAGAATACCTGAACTTGACCTCCTAAACCATCCCATGAACAATGAAGGAGAGATCTTGGGGAATCTGGTCCCATCCACTATGCTTGTTTGATATGCTGTTGATAACCACATGGAGTAGGAATTTCTATGGGATGAGACCTTCACTTTCCTGAAGGTCTTAACAGAGTACTCTTTGTGATAGCACATCTGCACAAAGGACTGGTTAACAGCTTCTTTAGGAAAGAACACCTCACCTTCTTCATCATCCAGCTGAAGATGCATGTTGATGATGGCTGGAGTGATGAAGATTGTTTTCCCCTACACTATGGCAGGCAGTGCCTTCTCCCCATCCATTATGACCTCTTGGCAGGTCTTCCAGAATTCCAGCAGTTGATCCTCATAAAGAGGAGGATCAATGGTTAGGGAGGTGAAGTAGCTCGATAGAGTTAAGAAACAACAAACCTATGAGAAATGGGGATCTTTCTCAGAGCTTAATAGAGTAACCTAATTATGTCATCTGTGTAACTACATGGTAAAGTTCGGGTCATTTTTGTGATGAGGGTTGGCCATTTTGAGAGAGCTTAAGGATGATGACATATGAAAGAAAGTAAATTCAGAGAGAAATTTGGGGTTTTAGGTTTGGAGAAAAGAAGTAGATGATAGAAAGAGGGGGGAAACCGTTGGGTTTATATGTGTAAAAGATTTCAGATAAAGTTTCATGAAAAAGGATAAACTTTGAAATCCAAATATTGGCTGTACCACTGAAAAGTTGTTTACTTTTGCTCAAAAAGTAGTTTTCTTAGAAGTCAAAAAGCTTCTGAAGGTAAATTATCTTTGGAGTTTTAATGAAAAAGCTTTTGAAGCTAAAATTACTTCTGAATATTTTCCTAAGGATTCTGAGAATTTTAACTTCGGAAGAAAATCAAGACTTGAGAGTTTTGTTCAAAGGGACAAAACTTCCGAGAGTTAATTTGCTTCGGAAGAAGATTGTCCTTGAAAATATATAAGTGCCAAAGGAGATTTTAAGCTTCGGAAGATATTTCAGAAATTTTTCCGAAGGTAAATACTTGGGCAGTTAGTTGTTTTAAAGGCATAAGTTTCTTCCAAAGTTAAAAACATAACTTTCGAAGGATCAAAATTATCATAATTCTATGGAAAGTCTTCAAAAAGTTTTATCCAAAGAAAATAAGAGCTTATCAAAGTAATGAACTAGACAACTTAGGAAACACATATTTTAAGAAATAATAAGAATTAGATTTAATAAAAACCTACTCAAAGTTGATTGTCCCAATAGCTGATATTAGATATTTAAATCTCTGTTCATCAAAAGCCTTTGTAAACAGATCAGCATATTGTTCATCTTTGTGAACTTTGACTAGTTTAATTAATCCTTTTTCATAATTATCTCTTATTAAATGATACTTGATGTTGATGTGTTTGGTCCTTCAGTGGTGCACATGATTCTTTTTGATTGAGATAGCACTATTGTTGTCTATGTGAATGGGAGTCTCCTTGAAGTTTAACCCATAGTCTATCATCTGATTCCGAATCGAAAGCACTTGAGCACAGTAGCTTGCAGCAACAATGTATTCAGCTTCAACAGTTGATATGGAGACACAGGATTGTTTCTTTCATTACGTGGTGACAACCCTTCCACCAAGAAACTGACATCCCCTAGATGTAGACTTTGCAGTCATGTTGCAACCACCATAATCACTATCTATATAAGCATACAGATTGAAGTCAGAATTCTTAGGATACCATAGACTAAGTGTTGAAGCACCTTTAAGGTATCTTAGAATCTTTTTGATAGTGATACGGTGAGACATCTTAAGGTTGGCTTGATATCTTGCATAGATGCAAGTGGCAAACATAATATCAGGCCTGCTAACTGTAAGATACATACGAGACCTACTCATAGCCCTGTATAAGTGTTCATCTACACACTCCACCTCAAGATCAGGTCCAAGGGAGTGGTTTCTAGCTATGGGTGTCTTAGCAATCTTACAATCAAGTACGTTGAATCTTTTTAGTATGTCTTGAACATACTTTGACCGACTAATGCAGATGCCATCTTCAACTTGCTTCACTTGAATTCCTAGAAGGAAATTGAGTTCCCCCATGGCACTCATTTCAAATATGTCATCCATCAGCTTCTCGAAGTCCTTACAGAGCCTTGGATTAGTTGAACCAAAGATGATGTCATCTACATATACTTGAACTAGCAATATGTCATTCCCTGTCTTTTGATGAAGAGAGTTCCATCTATAGTACCTTTCATGTATCCATGTTTGCAAAGATACTGAGATAGAGTCTCATACCACTTCCTGGGTGCCTGATGCAGCCCATAAAGAGCTTTGTCCAGCTTGCAGACATAATCAGGATGATCCGAATCTACAAAACCAGGTGGCTGTTTGACATACACCTTTTCATCAATCACTCCATACAAAAAAACACACTTCACATCAAGTTGATAGACCTTGAAGTTCTTGGATGCACCAAATGCCAGGAATATCCTAACAACTACCAGTCTTGCTATAGGAGCAAAGACATCAATGTAGTCAATCCCTTCTTCTTGTGTGTATCCTTGAACAACTAGTCTAGTTATGTTCTTGATGATAATGCCTCTATCATACTTCTTCTTCCTAAGCACCCATTTGGTTCCAATGGTAGTCTTCCTAGAAGGAAGAGGACAAAGGTTCCAAACTTTATGTCTTTTGAATTTAAGCAGCTCCTCTTGCATAGCTTCAACCTAACTTCCATCCTTTAGAGCCTCATCAACTTTCTTTGGCTCTATGTGGGATAAGAAACAAGAGTGAAGACAAATATTTGCTTCATGGGTTTGTTCTCTTGTTCTTACCCCTGTGACAACATCTCCAATGATGTTGGTGGTGGGGTGAGACTTGTGGATCCTTAGTTGAGGGATCACAGCAAGTTGCTGAGAAAGATTTAAATTAGAGAAATTTAGATCTGGCATAGATGTTTCTCGCACCACATCAGCACACTTATCAAGAGAAACTTGATCCAATGAGTTTGTGGCATCATTGATGTTGTCATCTATGGAGTGGTTATCAACATCAAGAAAGTCTTTATCACTATCACCACTACCATCATTGTCTTCTGCATTTAAAGTATCTTTATCTGGTTGTGGAGCCTCTAAGATGGAATTTGAAGGCATACCAGATGTATCAGCTGAGTTTGTCATTATGGTGCTCATAGAAACCTCATCTGCAGAAGTATCCCAACTGGAGTTGAATATGTGTTACATGAAGGTCTTCTCAGCTCAAATCTTGGATCAGGATCACCTATATTAAGTTTTCTGCAGATTCTAAAACAATCTCACAAGATTTGTTAAAACAGTTGGTAACTAAATCATGATCAAACAACCAATCAAAACCATAACCAAGCACACAGGGTGTGTGTTCATTTAAAGTCTCATTGGTTGACTCCTCAACAATTCTAGTTCTGAGATTGTACACTCTGTAAGCTTTAGCTTGGGAAGAGTACCCAATAAAGTGTCCATCATCTGATTTCTCAGCAAATTTTGCAATTTGATCTTTGGTATTCAAGATGGTGCAAGGACAACCAAATGACCAGAGAAAACCAATGAAAGGTTTCTTCTTATGCTAAAGTTCATAAGGAGTCTTGCCATGAGTCTTAACCACTAAAACTCTATTTTGCACATAACAGGCAGTGTTGACTGCCATTGCCCAGAAGGTGATGGGTAGCTTAGAGTCTGACAACATGGTTCTTGTAGCTTCAATCAGTGCCTTGTTTCTCCTCTCAGCAACACCATTTTGCTGAGGAGTCTTGGGAGCACTGTATTGTCTTGTAATACCCTTTTCATCACAAAATGCATCAAGGATTTGATTCTTGAATTTAGTTCCTTGATCACATCTTATGGTTTTGACCATGTGGTCAGATTGATTCTTAATCTTTAAGATGAAATTCTTCAGAATCTCAGGAGTTTCATCCTTAGTTCTAATGGAAAAGACCCAAGTGAATCTTGTAAAGTCATCTATGATCACTAAACAGTAAGAGGTCCTTCCTAGACTCATTACACTAGTAGGGCCAAAGAGATCCATATGTAACAAGTGTAGGGGAGTAGTGATGGAGTTTCTTTCCTTAGGCTTGCGAGATACCTTATGTTGCTTCCCTTTCAGGCATGCAAAACAATGTTCATCACTTGTAAAATCTTTGTTTGGCATTCAAGTTACAAAATCATTCTTCATCAGTTTATTCATGTTCTTGAAGTTTACATGGCACATTCATTTATGCCAAAGGAAAGACTCATCACTATTGGTTTTAGACAGAAAGCATGATACTTCTCTAGAGGGAGATGTTTTTTGCAGATCCATCTCGTAAATGTTCCCTTTCCTGGGGGCTCTAAGCAAAATATGCTAATGAGGAATGACCACCCCGGGTTTGAGAATAATGCACTCATGCTTAGTAAAGAGCATGTTATGACTCTGATCACAAAATTGGGATACACTCAGAAGATTGTACCTAAGCTCCTTGACAAACTTTACCTTTTCAATGCTAAGGTTACCATTTGTGACCTTGCCCCTTCTAGAATGTAACCACCTTCATCTCCTCCAAAGGCACCTGGTCCTCCATCAGTCCTTTCAAAGTTCTAGAGTAGTGACCTATTGTCTGTCATGTGCCTGGAACAGCCACTCTCAATGATCTAGACATTTTTGTTTGTCTTGAGCTATCCCTGCACAAAGAAAATGATTAGTTACATTTGGAAACCCAAGCCTTACTTGTCTTCGGCTCACTAAGAGAAAAGAAGGTAATGCAATAGTAATAGATCCTATTGTAGTGCTTTGAGGATGTTGAGGTGTTGTTGATTAAGAATTTGCAGTCACTTGGTCTTTCTTAGACTTCCACACCACCTTCGGAAGCTTGGAGTTGACATTGAACACTTCGAAAGGTTTTGATACTTTGGAAATTTTGTTGATTGGACCATGGGAAGATTCTGCAGACACTGCAACAAACTTTAGTGCTTCGGAAGTATTCTTTCATTGCGAGACCATTTTTTCTTCCAAAGGCAATTTTCCACTTGCCTTCTTCTTAGTTTTGGAGCTTTCTAAGGAAACATATTTTCCTTCTGAAGCTTGAATCTTCTTAGAACTCTTGGAAGTCTTTGGTTTTGTCATGTGAAGAGTACCCTTAGAATTGTATGGTCAATCCTTAGCAAGATGAGCAGTACTTTCACACATAACATACTCCATTTTCTTCTTCCAAGAGCCTTCTGCTGGGAACAAGACCGACTTCTGTCTTCTCCAGTCCTTTTAGACTGAGGACTGTTCTTGGAGTTTGATGATCCAGGCTATGTAGCAGTGGTACACAACAGATCAGTCTTCTTCTTCATACTAAAATGATTTGAACATGAACCAGAACTCTTAGGAGAAGAGTTGAGGTTGATGTCTTCAGTCTTTACCACTTCAAACCTTGCACAGATAAAAAAAACTTGTTTCTACTTGGAGTCAAAAGTAGCCTTGATCTCTTGAGCCTTCCTTGCTTTCTTTTGCTCTTTCTGATCAAGTTCATTCTCATTGACTTGGTCATCACAATCTTCTTCTTCTCCTCAGAAGGATAGTGGCCTTCTTAGAAGCCTCCTCTTCACTCTTCTCAAAGGAGTTCTTCACTATCACTTATTCATCCTCTTCAGTCAAAGGATCTATGAGATGAAGCTCTTTTTCACAAGTTCCACACCTAGGTGATATTACAGACAAGATTATGTGTGGAAGGGCTATCTCATTTGATCCCAGTCCCTGCTTGTTTTGATAGCACACTTTGTTGCTGGGGATGGATATCATGTTCTTGAAGGCCTCTTCTTCAAGAACACACTTGTCTGCACTGGCTTTGCTAGTCACAAGCTCAGCCTGGCACCTAGTAAGCTTAGTTATGACATACTTGATCTGAGTCCTAAAGTTTGTATGCTTATGTTCTGGAACTG
Organism: Flaveria trinervia; assembly: GCA_025506515.1. Lineage (NCBI taxonomy): Eukaryota > Viridiplantae > Streptophyta > Magnoliopsida > Asterales > Asteraceae > Flaveria > Flaveria trinervia. The sequence continues at coordinate 41,022,286 of CM046447.1, forward strand.
AATAATTTTCTCTAAGTCCTCTATCTCTAGTTTATAATCATTTTCAAACTTTCTAAAATCAGTTTTAAAATGTTTAAGGACTCAAGATCAGATCTCATTTCCAAGTTGTAGGACATGTATCTATTAACTTCAGCATTGCATTTAGGGGTATAGAGATTTCCAATACCTTGGCTTCACAATGATCTACCATCAGTGCTTGGTTCGGAAAGCATCTTCCACCTGAAAGCTCCACTCAAAGCCACCTTCTTCATAGCAACTGCAGCTTGCTGCTTTGGCTTCTCATTCTAGGTGGCTTTATCAGTGTGTTTGGTCTGGACTGTGCTTGGCCACCATTTTTTCTACGTGCCTTCACTACCTGGCAAAGTGGCCCATCAAGTTACAGTTGTAACACTTGACTTTGCCTTGTCCAGTCCAAACTTTCCACTGGTTGCATTGCTGGGGAACTTCCTTCCAGTCTGCTTGTAGAACTTCTTTGTGCTGTGGGTGAGGAGAGCCATCTGCTGGACTATTTCCATGTACTCCAGATCATCTGTATGGATACAGTCCAGATCTTCAAGGGTGAAAAAAAGTTGCCACAACTCTCATAAGAAGACACAAAGGCTTGAGAAGAACTCGTCTTTTGGAATGGGCTTCCTTGAGTGTAGTTCTCCCTTGGTATCTAAGAGAAGGTGTTGAAAGGTCCCTGCTTGTTTTGATAGCACACTTTGTTGCCGGGATGAGGATATCATGTTCTTGAAGGCCTCTTCTTCAAGAACACACTTGTCTGCACTGGCTTTGCTAGTCACAAGCTCAGCCTGGCACCTAGTAAGCTTAGTTATGACATACTTGATCTGAGTCCTAAAGTTTGTATGCTTATGTTTTGGAACTGAAATAATTTTATCTAAGTCCTCTATCTCTAGTTTATAATCATTTTCAAACTTTCTAAAATCAGGTTTTAAAATGTTTAAGGACTCAAGATCAGATCTCATTTCCAAGTTGTAGGACATGTATCTATTAACTTCAGCATTGCATTTAGGGGTATAGAGATATTCCAATACCTTGGCTTCATCATGATCTACCATCAGTGCTTGGTTCGGAGAAGCATCTTCCACCTGAAAGCTCCACTCAAAGCCACCTTCTTCAATAGCAACTGCAGCTTGCTGCTTTGGCTTCTCATTCTGGGTGGCTTTATCAGTGTGTTTGGTCTGGACTGTGCTTGGCCACCATTTGTTCTACGTGCCTTACACTACCTGGCAAAGTGGCCCATCAAGTTACAGTTGTAACACTTGACTTTGCCTTTGTCCAGTCCAAACTTTCCACTGGTTGCATTGCTGGGGAACTTCCTTCCAGTCCGCTTGTAGAACTTCTTTGTGCTGTGAGTGAGGAGAGCCATCTACTGGACTATTTCCATGTACTCCATATCATCTGTATGGATACAGTCCAGATCTTCAAGGGTGAAAAAAAGTTGCCACAACTCTCATAAGAAGACACAAAGGCTTGAGAAGAACTCGTCTTTTGGAATGGGCTTCCTTGAGTGTATTTCTCCCTTGGTGTCTGAGAGAAGGTGTTGAAAGGACCCTTTGGTGAGTTGTCAGGGTAGCATATGAGATGATGTTGAGGTTCTATGCTATCCCTTTCAACCACATGACGGGCTGAACCCATTTGATTGTTGGAGTTGCCAGACGAACCTTACATGTTCATCTCCATCTAATAGCCATTGAGAATCCCATATAACTCTATCAGAGTGAGAGTTTTGAGGTTCATAGTCCTCAAGAACACCACACAGTAGTGTGTCCATTGCCTAAGAAGTAAGGACATCAACTTCCTTACAATGTCTCTGTTCTCAAGAGCAATTCCGCCATCCACAAGGGTATGCATAATCTCAACATACCTGGAGTATTGCTGAGTCATGGTTTCACTTGCTTTGAAGGTGAAGTTTTGCATTTCTTAAAACCTCTATATACAGAGTTTGGAAGAGCAATCTGAAGGGCTATCATGGCTTCTCTATCAATCTCTACTCTCTTCTGTCTTCATCAGAGTAGTTTGCCACAGCCTTGGGGATCATACCACAACCAGTAGCAGAAGGGGTGCTTGGTATGTAAGGTCCATTCTCAACAGACTCCCACATTGTGGAGTCTAGAGACCTGATGAAACCTTCCATTCTCAGGCACAAGGGGTCAAAGTCATCAAGAGTGATCAGTGAGGACTTGTTCATGGTTGTAGTTTCCATATCAGATTTGGAAATGGTTACCATTGGATAATTTGAGTATTTGTATGTGTGAGGGATCTTAAGATGGTAAGATCTTATATCAAGACCCTGGAAAGCTCTAATACCAAATTCAGGACCGGTAAAGGGTGGCCACTTACAACACAAGAACACAAAGAGGAGAGTAACTCAACTTAATCAAACAGTGAACTGGATTAACCACAAGTAAAGACACTAAGAACACAAGTAATTAAGAGACAGAACACAAGAGCAAGATACCCAAGGAGATGGTTTTCAAGGTTGCACTATATTGCTTTCGCAGTGTTCTTTTACAAGTGTTACAAAGCATAAAATAAAGTTACAAGAACAGGAGATACTTATACTACATTCTACAGCCGGCCATACTATGAAAGCCAGCTGGATACAATTGACTAGACACAAAACAAAATCAATTGTAGAGTCAAATGGCAGATTGCCTTTTGACTTGTGACTATGACATGCCATAGCTCACATCCTTATCTATTACAAAAAGGATAAAGTACATGAAGTAGAAAGTTTACAGACTCAAGACCTCAATGTACAGTTACCAAAAGCATGGACCTTTTCACCAACTCATATAAGTAGGTGACTTTACAGAGTTGTAGCGGAAAGGGGTCCAGCTTTATGGAAGAGTACATCATATAAAGCATGTTGTTGAAAGTCTTCAGAAGAAATATGTCTTCAAGAGTTGATCTTCGGAAGGCTTTGTCTCTGAAGCTTCGTAAGACTTCATCTTTAGCTTCAGAAGATATTGGTCTTGGCTTCAGAAAATCTCACACTTAGAATATTTATGTTGCTTGTGTGAAACTTCCGAAGCATTCTTCTTCGGTACTTGTGCAACATGCATGCAGAAAGACTTTGGGTGTTTGGTTGCTTGAGCCACTTCATATAATCTTTACACTTTCTGTTGGAGATGCACTTTAGGTACGTGTGACATAGAAATCTATATGGTTTGCATAATCTCCCATTCTTTATTACTCGTTTTTCAAATCACCGTCATGACCCATTAGTAGAAATACTTTCTCTTTGTATTCATTCTCGAACACATCAGGGTGACCGGCTTCTTGTTCTCCTAACTCTAGAACCCCCCAATAGTTTGTTCATCCATCCTTAAGTGCTCAGGTCTTATATGTGCCATAATGACCTTTGATTCTCCCTCCTCCTCTATTCGAGCAGAGTTCTAGAAATTAATTATGTGTGCTTGATGAATCACAGGTTGTGATGTAAAAGCATAAAAGAGCTAGGATCGTCGCATATATCTGATAATGTCTTGACACCCTTTCGATACAGGGTCATCAGCATCGAGAAATGCACACACATTGGGCTCTTTTGCAAATCAATTCACCATCTGTTTAGTAGTGTTTAAGAAGAATAGATTAGAAGTAACACTACAAACATAAGAATATGAATAGATTTAATGATAACCAAGAATCAAACAGTTTAGAGTTGATGATTATTATATGATTTACCTTCAAATCAATGATCCGAGATCAAGTTTATGTGTTAGTTTGAGGTTTGGATTTGGTTATTTTGAATGTTCATGAAAGGGTGAAAAGGTTTGTTAAGTCCATTTTTCTAGGTCTGAAAAAGTGAATAATGAACGTTTAATTCATAAACATCATTTATACTCAGTCAGACACATTAAATTCATTTATTTAATATCGTGCGACCCTCTATCCCTATTACCAAAGTTTCTGCTTCTGTATTTTTTACTTCTTCTATAGATTTTCTCTTGACTCCAAAGATAGTCTCCACTTCTGTAGATCTTCTACGGATTCTGAAGTCCACTATAGATGACTTAGAATTAAAAACTCACTTTTGCTGAAGTGTAATTTAAATTTTCATATGTTACCAATCTATGAAATTAAATTATGCTTTTAAAAACCTTATCTCATCCGTAATTTACCAATCTACGGATAGTCATATTTCATTAAGTTACGCACTATAGCTTCCACTAATGCTAAAAATGCACTCTAGCTTCTGTTGATGCTGAAAATGCACTGTACCTACTCATGGAAAGATTGAAACTTCTTTGATTATATGGTCCTAATCAACTGATAGACCATTTATTGCTATTGGACCTTGTTGACTTTGTGTTCATAACAATTATGCACAAGAAGGTTTATATATACCCAACAACCAAGATAGTGCTCAAGCTCTAATTTCTTCATTTGATTTTGTTTTGAAAAATGTCTTGAAAATTGGATTTTATGTTTTCATGCATTAACTGCACCCCCTAAATTTGTGACTAAAGATAAGATGTAGCATTACTCTTAAATTTATGAAGAAATTAGCATGAAAGGCACATGACAGTCCAAAAGTTATAAAGCATCCTAAGTTATAAAGAAATAAAAACAAAATAAAAGAATTACTATAGACAAGCATATAAACACAAATAATGGAATCATACTATGGCACTAAATTTCATCCTGCTAGATTTGTTTGATAAAATATGATTTGATTCTAGTCCTGATTGCAAGTATGTTGGTCCACTTATATTCAATCAAGAGTATTGTATCAACTAGGCATGTTGTTTATAATGTTTCCGTGTTTATTAGACTTAAAAGTTATGGGCTCCGCATTCAATTCACATTAGAGTTTTCCTCATTTTTTGAGGCAATTCATCACTTTTTCACATTTAGAAACTATGTACATCAAGTTATAAATTCTATCTTGAGATAAGTTTGATGTCTCTTTGAGAGCATAGATATGATCATCATCAAGTCACCAGGTCTTTACTTATGTAAAATAGAGGTGCCTTGAACCCTGGTCTTTGTATATACAAAAGAAATGATGATGAAGATCATACTTTATATACAGAGGTACACCATGGTATTAATAATCCCAGGTCTTTGTTTACACAAAACAGAAGGAATATAATATGCAAAGATAGAAGTTATAAATTATTTTACATAATGTGGTTGAGTAAGTGAGTTGATCATATCAGAATAAGACTTAGTTGCTTGATCCTTAAAATAAGTTTCCCACACAAAGTCCCCTTTTCATTATGTTAGGCATGCACTAAGGTAGTTTCCACTCAAGATGAACCTACTTGCATATCAAAAAAACTTTTGATTAGATTTAAAGCAAGTTAATAAATTAGGAAGTAAATAGGCATAGTGTACTATCATTTCCCAAACATATGTCATGCTAATAAGGAAATAAAGACAATATTTTTGTATTCTTATCTGGTTTTTTTGGATTTTATAGATTACTATTTACAAGGACAGTCACATGCTTTTCTTTGTTGATAATGATTTAATATAAGTTAATCATGCCCAAGGACTCAATTAGAAAATTAAATCTAATTGAATCAAAGGCTTTAGTGAATAAATTTGCAAGCTGATTTGCTGTATCCACTTTGATTAACTTGATTAAACCCTTTTCTAAGCAATCTCACAGAAAATGGTATCCAATATGCTTTGTTTTGCTATCTTGAACTGGATTAGCAGTGATAAACATAGCAGCTGAATTATCAATATAAATTGGTGTTTGAAGGAAATTGTAACCATAATCAAGCAATTGGTTTTGCAGCGAAAGTACTTGTGAGCAACTAGTTGAAGCAAC